>ARYC01017662.1:0-16760 GCA_000711775.1 Oxytricha trifallax | reverse complement strand
TATCCTTAATTTTTTTTTATAGTGGTCCTACCTTGTAAGACCACAAGTGCAGCTGAACTGGTGCTTCGCAGAGTGACAGAGAGAGCAGACATAGAAGTTGAATTTGACAGTAAAGATGAAGAAGAGGATATGAAGATGAGGAAGAATAAGAATAATCAGAGAGATTTCCATTTTTGATTTACATAATAAGTATTAGTATTAGTGTAATTAAAATAATTAATTAATTAAAGTTTTCTTATTAAATAAATATCAGAATGATATATAGTTTGAGTCCACTTTATTTCTACAGATGCCAATTTTTACCTTAAGTTTTTATCGTATTAACTTTTTGTTTGCAACCAATTCTCAATAGCAAAATTTAATCTGTTAAATGAGCTAGCAACTTCCTTTCATAAGTTAGGTTATCGAAATTAAATTACTTAAGAATGCTTTAGCCAAAATAATAAAGTAGCGTTTTTTCTTTTACTGGCAATCCTACGTAGATTGATAGGCACCACACTAACATGACTCACTTAATTATTCTATTCACATAATCTGAAAACTACATAGCTATAAAAATCACTTCAAATTATTTTTTGTGCTGAGGATTTTGAGGACCCTAAGGAAATTGAGGACCTTGAGGAAATTGAGGTCCTTAAGGAAATTGAGGTCCTGAGGAAAATGAGGAACCTGAGGAAATTGAGGACCTTGAGGAAATTGATGTCCTTGAGGAAATTGAGGTCCCTAACTTAATAATAATGAAAGTGTCTTAAAGTCCATACCTATCGCAAGAATAATTCTAAGGCAAACTGCATCCATTTCAGATAATCTAAGCTCAATTAGCTGAAGAGTGAAACTTAAACTCAAAAGTATAACTAAAAACTACAATTAACTTAGACCAAATGCATCTACTTGTAATGCAACGACAAAATAAGTAAATAAATTAAAAGAAGAAATTTTCAGAAATTTTCCTTGATTATTTTCCCTTCAAAAGCTTTGACAATCTAAATTCTAAAATAAAATAAGATACTTTAAATGATTCGCTAAGATCAAAGCTTTTAATGCCGCCTCAATCAAGTGAATTAAATTACATTTAAATTCGAATTTAAAAACACCAGCTCACACTGATCTTAACAATAAGCTCTTTCAAATGCTGAACTCTCAAGTGACATCACTTAACTTGCACGACTTAATACTCATTCTCAGGTATAAGTGTCTTACTCCAGCGCAAGACTCACATGTTTATTTGAGCTACTGATTAATTCATCAACTTACTAACATTCCCTACTCAAAAATTTAAAGAATTTGCAAAAATTAATGTTTGTAGGCTTAAGACCAAATGCAACATTCTAAACGTTGCAAGCTAACAAGTGAAAATGTTGAATTCCTTACAAACTAGAGAACATTACAGAGTCAAGCAGGAATGACCCTTGAAGAGAGATGATTGATGGTTCATAGAAAATTTCCAGAGAAAAGAATATCTCCCTCCAAACTATCCAAAGTATACCAAAAATAGCGAAATTAAGAGGAAATTTATAAGCGTTTGCAAGTATATGACCCCGCTTTAAAAGCATAAAACCCAAGCCCTTTTTTTTGAGATGAGGACCAATCTCGTTAACGCTCTTCGATAAGAAAGGAAAATTGTGTTTATCGATGAAGTTATGTTTACATACTCGACCAATCTCAAACAGGAGTTCAGCAATCGTCATTAAATAATTGTGGTAAAGGACGAATTACAGTTTACAAAGTGGATTGCGGTAGTTGCGGCAGTCTCTCCTGATAAAGGACTGGAGCTGTACTAAAATTATGACAGATCTGTTGATATAGAGAAGTTCCATGACTTTATTATAGGTTTGCATGAAATAAACTAAACAAGTAAGATAGCAGTAGTTTTAGACAACCTTAGGGTGCATCACAGTTAGAAAATCAAAACGCTGTGTGAGCATTTAAACATTTCTCTAATTTTTACTCCCCCATACTCTCCTTAATACTACCCCATTGAGAATAATTTTTCGGTGCTTAAAAATAAATTCAAGAGAATGAAGATGAAGATCATTGGTTAAGACTAGAGATTTGACGCTAAGCAGGTGTTGAGACAAGCTTTTATTAGCATTGAGGATGAAATCATAAGAGAAATTTGCAAGAAGTAAATGTAGAAGTTTGATTTGTGAAATGGTTTTAAATATATGGTTTTTAAGATCAAATATCAAATTTAAAACATTATTCAAAACCCCAAAACCCTTTCAGTAGTTTGATTGAGTTTTTGATTGATAAAGTTGACTCTTAGTGCATACTTTGTTAGGGTTTTAATAGGGTTTATGTAGGGGTTTAATGTTTAAATATTAGTATTTTAAGTGAGTATAACAAGCGAGTTTTTAAATTATTTCACACAAACATAGCTTAGAGTCATGTGGCAGTTCTCTGAATTTTATCTTTCTTAGTTGATGTTTGATTGTTTCTATTGTTTGTTAATTCTCTTAGCTTGGCTTGATAATAGTTTAGTATGCAAGTTCTCTGAGACCTCCATTTATTTTATTTTTATCGAGATATTGTTTGATCTGCTTAGAATCTCTCTCTCCTTTGCAGCTAAAGTAATCGTTTCTTGGCATGTCGCTCTCTATTATTATTACTGCTAGAGCCCAGATATCCCATTAAGTGTCTCCATCTCTCAGTCCTCTCTCTCTGGGAATATCCAGGAGTGCCGTATACATTCCTTATGCAGAGGTTGCACTCTTTGAGCTCTGTTGAAGTCAATAATATAAACTCTAAGAGGCTGAAAGTTTATCATGATGTTTTCTGGCTTTAAGTCTCTATAAACATAGCCAAGCTTGTGAAGCTCTTCAATACCCTCAACTATCTGCTATACAATCTAGCTAATTTATCTCTGACATCTATTTACTTAAAAACTTTAGAATTTCAAGAATTAGAAATAATAATTAACATTTTAAAGATAAGACATTTCCATGCACATTATATTTTATTATATATATTTAATTTCTTGTTTATTTAGCTCTGCGATAGTGCCATCGACCCCCTCAATTAAATGATTGATAATGAGTTGGTTTTTTTAAACATTTAAATTAACTTGTTTACTTTATAGTCCGTTATTCTATGATGCAGACCATATATAAGTAATAATTTTAATAATCTTGAATTATATTAAGTTCAGTATTTATAATTTATAATTAGTAATATATTAATTAAATTAAAAACTTAATATAGTAATACGAATACTTAAATATCAAACGCAGGTGGAGACAGAGCACTCAATAAAAATGTAAGTTACAAAAAACATATCCTTAATTTTTTTTTATAGTGGTCCTACCTGGTAAGACCACAGGTGCAGCTGGACTGGTGCTTCGCAGAGTGACAGAGAGAGCAGACATAGAAGTTGAATTTGACAGTGAAGATGAAGAAGAGGATTGAAGATGAGGAAGAATAAGAATAATCAGAGAGATTTCCATTTTTGATTTACATAATAAGTATTAGTATTAGTGTGATTAAAATAATTAATTAATTAAAGTTTTCTTATTATAAATCATGAATGATATATAGTTTGAGTCCACTTTATTTCTACGGATGCCAATTTCTACCCTTAGTTTTTATCGTATTAACTTTTTGTGTGCAACCAATTCTCAATAGCAAAATTTAATCTGTTAAATGATTTAGCAACTTCCTTTCATAAGTTAGGTTATCGAAATTAAATGACTCAAGAATGCTCTAGCCAAAATAATAAAGTAGTTTCTTTTCTTTTTCTGGCAATCCTACGTAGATTGATCGCCACCACACTAACATGACCACTTAATTTTTCTATTCACATAATCTGAAAACTGCATAGCGATAAAAATCACTTCAAATTAGTTTTTGTGCTGAGGATTTTGAGGACCCTAAGGAAATTGAGGACCTTGAGGAAATTGAGGTCCTTAAGGAAATTGAAGTCCTGAGGAAAATGAGGAACCTGAGGAAATTGAGGACCTTGAGGAAATTGAGGTCCTTGAGGAAATTGAGGTCCCTAACTTAATAATAATGAAAGTGTCTTAAAGTCCATACCTATCGCAAGAATAATTCTAAGGCAAACTGCATCCATTTCAGATCATCTAAGCTCAATTAGCTGAAGAGTGAAACTTAAACTCAAAAGTATAACTCAAAACTACAATTTACTTAGACCAAATGCATCTACTTGTAATGCAACGACAAAATAAGTAAATAAATTAAAAGAAGAAATTTTCAGAAATTTTCCTTGATTATTTTCCCTTCAAAAGCTTTGACAATCTAAATTCTAAAAAAAATAATATACTTTAAATGATTCGCTTAAAGATCAAAGCTTTTAATGCCGCCTCAATCAAGTGAATTAAATTACATTTAAATTCGAATTTAAAAACACCAGCTCACACTGATCTTAACAATAAGCTCTTTCAAATGCTGAACTCTCAATTGACATCACTTAACTTGCACGACTTAATACTCATTCTCAGGTATAAGTGTCTTACTCCAGCGCAAGACTCACATGTTTATTTGAGCTACTGATTAATTCATCAACTTACTAACATTCCCTACTCAAAAATTTAAAGAATTTGCAAAAATTAATGTTTGTAGGCTTAAGACCAAATGCAACATTCTAAACGTTGCAAGCTAACAAGTGAAAATGTTGAATTCCTTACAAACTAGAGAACATTACAGAGTCAAGCAGGAATGACCCTTGAAGAGAGATGATTGATGGTTCATAGAAAATTTCCAGAGAAAAGAATATCTCCCTCCAAACTATCCAAAGTATACAAAAATAGCGAAATTAAGAGGAAATTTATAAGCGTTTGCAAGTATATGACCCCGCTTTAAAAGCATAAAACCCAAGCCCTTTTTTTTGAGATGAGGACCAATCTCGTTAACGCTCTTCGATAATAAAGGAAAATTGTGTTTATCGATGAAGTTATGTTTACATACTCGACCAATCTCAAACAGGAGTTCAGCAATCGTCATTAAATAATTGTGGTATAGGACGAATTACAGTTTACAAAGTGGATTGCGGTAGTTGCGGCAGTCTCTCCTGATAAAGGACTGGAGCTGTACTAAAATTATGACAGATCTGTTGATATAGAGAAGTTCCATGACTTTATTATAGGTTTGCATGAAATAAACTAAACAAGTAAGATAGCAGTAGTTTTAGACAACCTTAGGGTGCATCACAGTTAGAAAATCAAAACGCTGTGTGAGCATTTAAACATTTCTCTAATTTTTACTCCCATACTCTCCTTAATACTACCCCATTGAGAATAATTTTTCGGTGCTTAAAAATAAATTCAAGAGAATGAAGATGAAGATCATTGGTTAAGACTAGAGATTTGACGCTAAGCAGGTGTTGAGACAAGCTTTTATTAGCATTGAGGATGAAATCATAAGAGAAATTTGCAAGAAGTAAATGTAGAAGTTTGATTTGTGAAATGGTTTTAAATATATGGTTTTTAAGATCAAATATCAAATTTAAAACATTATTCAAAACCCCAAAACCCTTTCAGTAGTTTGATTGAGTTTTTGATTGATAAAGTTGACTCTTAGTGCATACTTTGTTAGGTTTTTAATAGGGTTTATGTAGGGGTTTAATGTTTAAATGTTAGTAATTTAAGTGTGTATAACATGCGAGTTTTTTAAATATTTCACACAAACTTAAGTTTAGTGTCATGTGGCAGTTCTCTGAATTTTATCTTTCTTAGTTTATGTTTGATTGTTTCTATTGTTTGTTAATTCTCTTAGCTTGCTTGATAATAGTTGAGTATGCAAGTTCTCTGACCTCCATTTATTTTATTTTTATCGAGATATTGTTTGATTCTCTGCTTAGAATCTCTCTCACCCCTGCAGCTAAAGTAATTGTTTCTTGGCATGTCGCTCTCTATTATTATTATAGCTAGAGCTCAGATATCCCATTAAGTGTCTCCATCTCTCCAATCCTCTCTCTCTGGGAAATATCTAGGAGTCCGTATACATTTCCTTATGCAGAGGCTTGCATTCTTTGAGCTCTGTTGAAGTCAATTATATAAACTCTAAGAGGCTGAAAGTTCATCATGATGTTCTCTGGCTTTAAGTCTCTATAAACATAGCCAAGCTTGTGAAGCTCTTCAATACCCTCAACTATCTGCTATACAATCTAGCTAATTTATCTCTGACATCTATTTACTTAAAAACTTTAGAATTTCAAGAATTAGAAATAATAATTAACATTTTAAAGATAAGACATTTCCATGCACATTATATTTTATTATATATATTTAATTTCTTGTTTATTTAGCTCTGCGATAGTGCCATCGACCCCCTCAATTAAATGATTGATAATGAAGTTGGTTTTAAAATTTAAATTAACTCAACTGTGACTTGCATCTTCTCTCATCTCTTTCTTTAATATGACTTAGTCAAGTAGCTCCATCTTGACATCATTAGAGAAATTTATAATTTATAATTAGTAATATATTAATTAATTTAAAAACTTAATATAATAATACGAATACTTAAAGATCAAACGCAGGTGGAGACAGAGCACTCAATAAAAATGTAAGTTACAAAAAACATATCCTTAATTTCTTTTTTATAGTGGTCCTACCTGGTAAGACCACAGGTGCAGCTGGACTGGTGCTTCGCAGAGTGACAGAGAGAGCAGACATAGAAGTTGAATTTGACAGTGAAGATGAAGAAGAGGATGAAGATGAGGAAGAATATGAATAATCAGAGAGATTTCCATTTTTGATTTACATAATAAGTATTAGTATTAGTGTGATTAAAATAATTAATTAATTAAAGTTTTCTTATTATAAATCATGAATGATATATAGTTTGAGTCCACTTTATTTCTACGGATGCCAATTTCTACCCTTAGTTTTTATCGTATTAACTTTTTGTGTGCAACCAATTCTCAATAGCAAAATTTAATCTGTTAAATGATTTAGCAACTTCCTTTCATAAGTTAGGTTATCGAAATTAAATGACTCAAGAATGCTCTAGCCAAAATAATAAAGTAGTTTCTTTTCTTTTTCTGGCAATCCTACGTAGATTGATCGCCACCACACTAACATGACCACTTAATTTTTCTATTCACATAATCTGAAAACTGCATAGCGATAAAAATCACTTCAAATTAGTTTTTGTGCTGAGGATTTTGAGGACCCTAAGGAAATTGAGGACCTTGAGGAAATTGAGGTCCTTAAGGAAATTGAGGTCCTGAGGAAAATGAGGAACCTGAGGAAATTGAGGACCTTGAGGAAATTGATGTCCTTGAGGAAATTGAGGTCCCTAACTTAATAATAATGAAAGTGTCTTAAAGTCCATACCTATCGCAAGAATAATTCTAAGGCAAACTGCATCCATTTCAGATAATCTAAGCTCAATTAGCTGAAGAGTGAAACTTAAACTCAAAAGTATAACTAAAAACTACAATTAACTTAGACCAAATGCATCTACTTGTAATGCAACGACAAAATAAGTAAATAAATTAAAAGAAGAAATTTTCAGAAATTTTCCTTGATTATTTTCCCTTCAAAAGCTTTGACAATCTAAATTCTAAAATAAAATAAGATACTTTAAATGATTCGCTTAAAGATCAAAGCTTTTAATACCGCCTCAATCAAGTGAATTAAATTACATTTAAATTCGAATTTAAAAACACCAGCTCACACTGATCTTAACAATAAGCTCTTTCAAATGCTGAACTCTCAAGTGACATCACTTAACTTGCACGACTTAATACTCATTCTCAGGTATAAGTGTCTTACTCCAGCGCAAGACTCACATGTTTATTTGAGCTACTGATTAATTCATCAACTTACTAACATTCCCTACTCAAAAATTTAAAGAATTTGCAAAAATTAATGTTTGTAGGCTTAAGACCAAATGCAACATTCTAAACGTTGCAAGCTAACAAGTGAAAATGTTGAATTCCTTACAAACTAGAGAACATTACAGAGTCAAGCAGGAATGACCCTTGAAGAGAGATGATTGATGGTTCATAGAAAATTTCCAGAGAAAAGAATATCTCCCTCCAAACTATCCAAAGTATACCAAAAATAGCGAAATTAAGAGGAAATTTATAAGCGTTTGCAAGTATATGACCCCGCTTTAAAAGCATAAAACCCAAGCCCTTTTTTTTGAGATGAGGACCAATCTCGTTAACGCTCTTCGATAAGAAAGGAAAATTGTGTTTATCGATGAAGTTATGTTTACATACTCGACCAATCTCAAACAGGAGTTCAGCAATCGTCATTAAATAATTGTGGTAAAGGACGAATTACAGTTTACAAAGTGGATTGCGGTAGTTGCGGCAGTCTCTCCTGATAAAGGACTGGAGCTGTACTAAAATTATGACAGATCTGTTGATATAGAGAAGTTCCATGACTTTATTATAGGTTTGCATGAAATAAACTAAACAAGTAAGATAGCAGTAGTTTTAGACAACCTTAGGGTGCATCACAGTTAGAAAATCAAAACGCTGTGTGAGCATTTAAACATTTCTCTAATTTTTACTCCCCCATACTCTCCTTAATACTACCCCATTGAGAATAATTTTTCGGTGCTTAAAAATAAATTCAAGAGAATGAAGATGAAGATCATTGGTTAAGACTAGAGATTTGACGCTAAGCAGGTGTTGAGACAAGCTTTTATTAGCATTGAGGATGAAATCATAAGAGAAATTTGCAAGAAGTAAATGTAGAAGTTTGATTTGTGAAATGGTTTTAAATTTATGGTTTTTAAGATCAAATATCAAATATTAAAACATTATTCAAAACCCCAAAACCCTTTCAGTAGTTTGATTGAGTTTTTGATTGATAAAGTTGACTATTAGTGCATACTTTGTTAGGGTTTTAATAGGGTTTATGTAGGGGTTTAATGTTTAAATATTAGTAATTTAAGTGAGTATAACAAGTGAGTTTTTAAAATATTTCACACAAACATAAGCTTAGAGTCATGTGGCAGTTCTCTGAATTTTATCTTTCTTAAGTTGATGTTTGATTGCTTCTATTGTTTGATAATTCTCTTAGCTTGGCTTGATAATAGTTGAGTATGCAAGTTCTCTGAGACCTCCATTTATTTTATTTTTATCGAGATATTGTTTGATTCTGTGCTTAGAATCTCTCTCACCCCTGCAGCTAAAGTAATCGTTTCTTGGCATGTCGCTCTCTATTATTAACACTGCTAGAGCCCAGATATCCCATTAAGTGTCTCCATCTCTCCAATCCTCTCTCTCTGAAAAATATCCAGGAGTGCCGTATACATTTCCTAATGCAGAGGCTTGCACTCTTTGAGCTCTGTTGAAGTCAATAATATAAACTCTAAGAGGCTGAAAGTTCATCATGATGTTCTCTGGCTTTAAGTCTCTATAAACATAGCCAAGCTTGTGAAGCTCTTCAATACCCTCAACTATCTGCTATACAATCTAGCTAATTTATCTCTGACATCTATTTACTTAAAAACTTTAGAATTTCAAGAATTAGAAATAATAATTAACATTTTAAAGATAAGACATTTCCATGCACATTATATTTTATTATATATATTTAATTTCTTGTTTATTTAGCTCTGCGATAGTGCCATCGACCCCCTCAATTAAATGATTGATAATGAAGTTGGTTCTAAAATTTAAATTAACTCAACTGTGACTTGCATCTTCTCTCATCTCTTTCTTTAATATGACTTAGTCAAGTAGCTCCATCTTGACATCATTAGAGAAATGATATATAGTTTGAGTCCACTTTATTTCTACGGATGCCAATTTCTACCCTTAGTTTTTATCGTATTAACTTTTTGTGTGCAACCAATTCTCAATAGCAAAATTTAATCTGTTAAATGATTTAGCAACTTCCTTTCATAAGTTAGGTTATCGAAATTAAATGACTCAAGAATGCTCTAGCCAAAATAATAAAGTAGTTTCTTTTCTTTTTCTGGCAATCCTACGTAGATTGATCGCCACCACACTAACATGACCACTTAATTTTTCTATTCACATAATCTGAAAAGTGCATAGCGATAAAAATCACTTCAAATTAGTTTTTGTGCTGAGGATTTTGAGGACCCTAAGGAAATTGAGGACCTTGAGGAAATTGAGGTCCTTAAGGAAATTGAGGTCCTGAGGAAAATGAGGAACCTGAGGAAATTAAGGACCTTGAGGAAATTGAGGTCCTTGAGGAAATTGAGGTCCCTAACTTAATAATAATGAAAGTGTCTTAAAGTCCATACCTATCGCAAGAATAATTCTAAGGCAAACTGCATCCATTTCAGATCATCTAAGCTCAATTAGCTGAAGAGTGAAACTTAAACTCAAAAGTATAACTCAAAACAACAATTTACTTAGACCAAATGCATCTACTTGTAATGCAACGACAAAATAAGTAAATAAATTAAAAGAAGAAATTTTCAGAAATTTTCCTTGATTATTTTCCCTTCAAAAGCTTTGACAATCTAAATTCTAAAAAAAAATAAGATACTTTAAATGATTCGCTTAAAGATCAAAGCTTTTAATACCGCCTCAATCAAGTGAATTAAATTACATTTAAATTCGAATTTAAAAACACCAGCTCACACTGATCTTAACAATAAGCTCTTTCAAATGCTGAACTCTCAAGTGACATCACTTAACTTGCACGACTTAATACTCATTCTCAGGTATAAGTGTCTTACTCCAGCGCAAGACTCACATGTTTATTTGAGCTACTGATTAATTCATCAACTTACTAACATTCCCTACTCAAAAATTTAAAGAATTTGCAAAAATTAATGTTTGTAGGCTTAAGACCAAATGCAACATTCTAAACGTTGCAAGCTAACAAGTGAAAATGTTGAATTCCTTACAAACTAGAGAACATTACAGAGTCAAGCAGGAATGACCCTTGAAGAGAGATGATTGATGGTTCATAGAAAATTTCCAGAGAAAAGAATATCTCCCTCCAAACTATCCAAAGTATACCAAAAATAGCGAAATTAAGAGGAAATTTATAAGCGTTTGCAAGTATATGACCCCGCTTTAAAAGCATAAAACCCAAGCCCTTTTTTTTGAGATGAGGACCAATCTCGTTAACGCTCTTCGATAAGAAAGGAAAATTGTGTTTATCGATGAAGTTATGTTTACATACTCGACCAATCTCAAACAGGAGTTCAGCAATCGTCATTAAATAATTGTGGTAAAGGACGAATTACAGTTTACAAAGTGGATTGCGGTAGTTGCGGCAGTCTCTCCTGATAAAGGACTGGAGCTGTACTAAAATTATGACAGATCTGTTGATATAGAGAAGTTCCATGACTTTATTATAGGTTTGCATGAAATAAACTAAACAAGTAAGATAGCAGTAGTTTTAGACAACCTTAGGGTGCATCACAGTTAGAAAATCAAAACGCTGTGTGAGCATTTAAACATTTCTCTAATTTTTACTCCCCCATACTCTCCTTAATACTACCCCATTGAGAATAATTTTTCGGTGCTTAAAAATAAATTCAAGAGAATGAAGATGAAGATCATTGGTTAAGACTAGAGATTTGACGCTAAGCAGGTGTTGAGACAAGCTTTTATTAGCATTGAGGATGAAATCATAAGAGAAATTTGCAAGAAGTAAATGTAGAAGTTTGATTTGTGAAATGGTTTTAAATTTATGGTTTTTAAGATCAAATATCAAATATTAAAACATTATTCAAAACCCCAAAACCCTTTCAGTAGTTTGATTGAGTTTTTGATTGATAAAAGTTGACTATTAGTGCATACTTTATTAGGGTTTTAATAGGGTTTATGTAGGGGTTTAATGTTTAAATGTTAGTAATTTAAGTGAGTATGGCAAGCGAGTTTTTTAAATATTTCATACAAACATAAGCTTAGAGTCATGTGGCAGTTCTCTGAATTTTATCTTTCTTAGTTGATGTTTGATTGTTTCTATTGTTTGTTGATTCTTTAGCTTGGCTTGATAATTGTTGAGTATGCAAGTTCTCTGAGACCTCCATTTATTTTATTTTTATCGAGATATTGTTTGATTCTGTGCTTAGAATCTCTCTCACCCTTGCAGCTAAAGTAACGTTTCTTGGCATGTCGCTCTCTATTATTATTACTGCTAGAGCCCAGATATCCCATTAAGTGTCTCCATCTCTCCAATCCTCTCTCTCTGGAAATATTCAGGAGTGCCGTATACATTTCCTTATGCAGAGGCTTGCACTCTTTGTGCTCTGTTGAAGTCAATAATGTAAACTCTAAGAGGCTGAAAGTTCATCATGATGTTCTCTGGCTTAAGTCTCTATAAACATAGCCAAGCTTGTGAAGCTCTTCAATACCCTCAACTATCTGCTATACAATCTAGCTAATTTATCTCTGACATCTATTTACTTAAAAACTTTAGAATTTCAAGAATTAGAAATAATAATTAACATTTTAAAGATAAGACATTTCCATGCACATTATATTTTATTATATATATTTAATTTCTTGTTTATTTAGCTCTGCGATAGTGCCATCGACCCCCTCAATTAAATGATTGATAATGAAGTTGGTTCTAAAATTTAAATTAACTCAACTGTGACTTGCATCTTCTCTCATCTCTTTCTTTAATATGACTTAGTCAAGTAGCTCCATCTTGACATCATTAGAGAAATGATATATAGTTTGAGTCCACTTTATTTCTACGGATGCCAATTTCTACCCTTAGTTTTTATCGTATTAACTTTTTGTGTGCAGCCAATTCTCAATAGCAATTTAATCTGTTAAATGAGTTAGCAACTTCCTTTCATAAGTTAGGTTATCGAAATTAAATGACTCAAGAATGCTCTAGCCAAAATAATAAAGTAGTTTCTTTTCTTTTTCGGGCAATCCTACGTAGATTGATCGCCACCACACTAACATGACCACTTAATTTTTCTATTCACATAATCTGAAAACTGCATAGCGATAAAAATCACTTCAAATTAGTTTTTGTGCTGAGGATTTTGAGGACCCTAAGGAAATTGAGGACCTTGAGGAAATTGAGGTCCTTAAGGAAATTGAGGTCCTGAGGAAAATGAGGAACCTGAGGAAATTGAGGACCTTGAGGAAATTGATGTCCTTGAGGAAATTGAGGTCCCTAACTTAATAATAATGAAAGTGTCTTAAAGTCCATACCTATCGCAAGAATAATTCTAAGGCAAACTGCATCCATTTCAGATAATCTAAGCTCAATTAGCTGAAGAGTGAAACTTAAACTCAAAAGTATAACTAAAAACTACAATTAACTTAGACCAAATGCATCTACTTGTAATGCAACGACAAAATAAGTAAATAAATTAAAAGAAGAAATTTTCAGAAATTTTCCTTGATTATTTTCCCTTCAAAAGCTTTGACAATCTAAATTCTAAAATAAAATAAGATACTTTAAATGATTCGCTTAAAGATCAAAGCTTTTAATACCGCCTCAATCAAGTGAATTAAATTACATTTAAATTCGAATTTAAAAACACCAGCTCACACTGATCTTAACAATAAGCTCTTTCAAATGCTGAACTCTCAAGTGACATCACTTACTCTACGACTTAATACTCATTCTCAGGTATAAGTGTCTTACTCCAGCGCAAGACTCACATGTTTATTTGAGCTACTGATTAATTCATCAACTTACTAACATTCCCTACTCAAAAATTTAAAGAATTTGCAAAAATTAATGTTTGTAGGCTTAAGACCAAATGCAACATTCTAAACGTTGCAAGCTAACAAGTGAAAATGTTGAATTCCTTACAAACTAGAGAACATTACAGAGTCAAGCAGGAATGACCCTTGAAGAGAGATGATTGATGGTTCATAGAAAATTTCCAGAGAAAAGAATATCTCCCTCCAAACTATCCAAAGTATACCAAAAATAGCGAAATTAAGAGGAAATTTATAAGCGTTTGCAAGTATATGACCCCGCTTTAAAAGCATAAAACCCAAGCCCTTTTTTTTGAGATGAGGACCAATCTCGTTAACGCTCTTCGATAAGAAAGGAAAATTGTGTTTATCGATGAAGTTATGTTTACATACTCGACCAATCTCAAACAGGAGTTCAGCAATCGTCATTAAATAATTGTGGTAAAGGACGAATTACAGTTTACAAAGTGGATTGCGGTAGTTGCGGCAGTCTCTCCTGATAAAGGACTGGAGCTGTACTAAAATTATGACAGATCTGTTGATATAGAGAAGTTCCATGACTTTATTATAGGTTTGCATGAAATAAACTAAACAAGTAAGATAGCAGTAGTTTTAGACAACCTTAGGGTGCATCACAGTTAGAAAATCAAAACGCTGTGTGAGCATTTAAACATTTCTCTAATTTTTACTCCCCCATACTCTCCTTAATACTACCCCATTGAGAATAATTTTTCGGTGCTTAAAAATAAATTCAAGAGAATGAAGATGAAGATCATTGGTTAAGACTAGAGATTTGACGCTAAGCAGGTGTTGAGACAAGCTTTTATTAGCATTGAGGATGAAATCATAAGAGAAATTTGCAAGAAGTAAATGTAGAAGTTTGATTTGTGAAATGGTTTTAAATTTATGGTTTTTAAGATCAAATATCAAATATTAAAACATTATTCAAAACCCCAAAACCCTTTCAGTAGTTTGATTGAGTTTTTGATTGATAAAAGTAGACTATTAGTGCAAACTTTATTAGGGTTTTATAAGGGTTTATGTAGGGGTTAATGTTTAAATATTAGTAATTTAAGTGAGTATAACAAGCTAGTTTTTAATATATTTCACACAAACATAAGCTTAGAGTCATGTGGCAGTTCTCTGAATTTTATCTTTCTAAGTTGATGTTTAATCTTTTCTTTTGCTTGTTATTCTCTTAGCTTGGCTTGATAATAGTTGAGTATGCAAGTTCTCTGAGACCTCCATTTATTTTATTTTTATCGAGATCTTGTTTGATTCTCTGCTTAGAATCTCTCTCACCCCTGCAGCTAAAGTAATCGTTTCTTGGCATGTCACTCTCATTATTATTACTGCTAGAGCCCAGATATCCCATTAAGTGTCTCCATCTCTCCAATCCTCTCTCTCTGGGAAATATCCAGGAGTGCCGTATACATTTCCTAATGCAGAGGCTTGCACTCTTTGAGCTCTGTTGAAGTCAATAATATAAACTATAAGAGGCTGAAAGTTCATGATGTTCTCTGGCTTTAAGTCTCTATAAACATAGCCAAGCTTGTGAAGCTCTTCAATACCCTCAACTATCTGCTATACAATCTAGCTAATTTATCTCTGACATCTATTTACTTAAAAACTTTAGAATTTCAAGAATTAGAAATAATAATTAACATTTTAAAGATAAGACATTTCCATGCACATTATATTTTATTATATATATTTAATTTCTTGTTTATTTAGCTCTGCGATAGTGCCATCGACCCCCTCAATTAAATGATTGATAATGAAGTTGGTTCTAAAATTTAAATTAACTCAACTGTGACTTGCATCTTCTCTCATCTCTTTCTTTAATATGACTTAGTCAAGTAGCTCCATCTTGACATCATTAGAGAAATGATATATAGTTTGAGTCCACTTTATTTCTACGGATGCCAATTTCTACCCTTAGTTTTTATCGTATTAACTTTTTGTGTGCAACCAATTCTCAATAGCAAAATTTAATCTGTTAAATGATTTAGCAACTTCCTTTCATAAGTTAGGTTATCGAAATTAAATGACTCAAGAATGCTCTAGCAAATAATAAAGTAGTTTCTTTTCTTTTTCTGGCAATCCTACGTAGATTGATCGCCACCACACTAACATGACCACTTAATTTTTCTATTCACATAATCTGAAAAGTGCATAGCGATAAAAATCACTTCAAATTAGTTTTTGTGCTGAGGATTTTGAGGACCCTAAGGAAATTGAGGACCTTGAGGAAATTGAGGTCCTTAAGGAAATTGAGGTCCTGAGAAAAATGAGGAACCTGAGGAAATTGAGGACCTTGAGGAAATTGAGGTCCTTGAGGAAATTGAGGTCCCTAACTTAATAATAATGAAAGTGTCTTAAAGTCCATACCTATCGCAAGAATAATTCTAAGGCAAACTGCATCCATTTCAGATCATCTAAGCTCAATTAGCTGAAGAGTGAAACTTAAACTCAAAAGTATAACTCAAAACAACAATTTACTTAGACCAAATGCATCTACTTGTAATGCAACGACAAAATAAGTAAATAAATTAAAAGAAGAAATTTTCAGAAATTTTCCTTGATTATTTTCCCTTCAAAAGCTTTGACAATCTAAATTCTAAAAAAAATAATATACTTTAAATGATTCGCTTAAAGATCAAAGCTTTTAATACCGCCTCAATCAAGTGAATTAAATTACATTTAAATTCGAATTTAAAAACACCAGCTCACACTGATCTTAACAATAAGCTCTTTCAAATGCTGAACTCTCAAGTGACATCACTTAACTTGCACGACTTAATACTCAATTCTCAGGTATAAGTGTCTTACTCCAGCGCAAGACTCACATGTTTATTTGAGCTACTGATTAATTCATCAACTTACTAACATTCCCTACTCAAAAATCTAAAGAATTTGCAAAAATTAATGTTTGTAGGCTAAAGACCAAATGCAACATTCTAAACGTTGCAAGCTAACAAGTGAAAATGTTGAATTCCTTACAAACTAGAGAACATTACAGAGTCAAGCAGGAATGACCCTTGAAGAGAGATGATTGATGGTTCATAGAAAATTTCCAGAGAAAAGAATATCTCCCTCCAAACTATCCAAAGTATACAAAAATAGCGAAATTAAGAGGAAATTTATAAGCGTTTGCAAGTATATGACCCCGCTTTAA
>ARYC01017661.1:0-12408 GCA_000711775.1 Oxytricha trifallax | reverse complement strand
ACATAGCCAAGCTTGTGAAGCTCTTCAATACCCTCAACTATCTGCTATACAATCTAGCTAATTTATCTCTGACATCTATTTACTTAAAAACTTTAGAATTTCAAGAATTAGAAATAATAATTAACATTTTAAAGATAAGACATTTCCATGCACATTATATTTTATTATATATATTTAATTTCTTGTTTATTTAGCTCTGCGATAGTGCCATCGACCCCCTCAATTAAATGATTGATAATGAAAGTCTGTTTTAAAATTTAAATTAACTCACCTATGACTTACATCTTCTCTCACCCCTTACTTTAATATGACTTAGTCAAGTATGCTCCATCTGAATCATTAGAACATTTATAATTTATAATTAGTAATATATTAATTAATTTAAAAACTTAATATAATAATACGAATACTTAAAGATCAGACGCAGGTGGAGACAGAGCACTCAATAAAAATGTAAGTTACAAAAAACATATCCTTAAATTCTTTTTATATAGTGGTCCTACCTGGTAAGACCACAGGTGCAGCTGGACTGGTGCTTCGCAGAGTGACAGAGAGAGCAGACATAGAAGTTGAATTTGACAGTGAAGATGAAGAAGAGGATGATGAAGAGGAATAATAGAAATAATCAGATAGATTTCCATTTTTGATTTACATAATAAGTATTAGTATTAGTGTGATTAAAATAATTAATTAATTAAAGTTTTCTTATTATAAATCATGAATGATATATAGTTTGAGTCCACTTTATTTCTACGGATGCCAATTTCTACCCTTAGTTTTTATCGTATTAACTTTTTGTGTGCAACCAATTCTCAATAGCAAAATTTAATCTGTTAAATGATTTAGCAACTTCCTTTCATAAGTTAGGTTATCGAAATTAAATGACTCAAGAATGCTCTAGCCAAAATAATAAAGTAGTTTCTTTTCTTTTTCTGGCAATCCTACGTAGATTGATCGCCACCACACTAACATGACCACTTAATTTTTCTATTCACATAATCTGAAAAGTGCATAGCGATAAAAATCACTTCAAATTAGTTTTTGTGCTGAGGATTTTGAGGACCCTAAGGAAATTGAGGACCTTGAGGAAATTGAGGTCCTTAAGGAAATTGAGGTCCTGAGAAAAATGAGGAACCTGAGGAAATTGAGGACCTTGAGGAAATTGAGGTCCTTGAGGAAATTGAGGTCCCTAACTTAATAATAATGAAAGTGTCTTAAAGTCATACCTATCGCAAGAATAATTCTAAGGCAAACTGCATCCATTTCAGATCATCTAAGCTCAATTAGCTGAAGAGTGAAACTTAAACTCAAAAGTATAACTCAAAACAACAATTTACTTAGACCAAATGCATCTACTTGTAATGCAACGACAAAATAAGTAAATAAATTAAAAGAAGAAATTTTCAGAAATTTTCCTTGATTATTTTCCCTTCAAAAGCTTTGACAATCTAAATTCTAAAAAAAATAATATACTTTAAATGATTCGCTTAAAGATCAAAGCTTTTAATACCGCCTCAATCAAGTGAATTAAATTACATTTAAATTCGAATTTAAAAACACCAGCTCACACTGATCTTAACAATAAGCTCTTTCAAATGCTGAACTCTCAAGTGACATCACTTAACTTGCACGACTTAATACTCATTCTCAGGTATAAGTGTCTTACTCCAGCGCAAGACTCACATGTTTATTTGAGCTACTGATTAATTCATCAACTTACTAACATTCCCTACTCAAAAATTTAAAGAATTTGCAAAAATTAATGTTTGTAGGCTTAAGACCAAATGCAACATTCTAAACGTTGCAAGCTAACAAGTGAAAATGTTGAATTCCTTACAAACTAGAGAACATTACAGAGTCAAGCAGGAATGACCTTGAAGAGAGATGATTGATGGTTCATAGAAAATTTCCAGAGAAAAGAATATCTCCTCCAAACTATCCAAAGTATACCAAAAATAGCGAAATTAAGAGGAAATTTATAAGCGTTTGCAAGTATATGACCCCGCTTTAAAAGCATAAAACCCAAGCCCTTTTTTTTGAGATGAGGACCAATCTCGTTAACGCTCTTCGATAAGAAAGGAAAATTGTGTTTATCGATGAAGTTATGTTTACATACTCGACCAATCTCAAACAGGAGTTCAGCAATCGTCATTAAATAATTGTGGTAAAGGACGAATTACAGTTTACAAAGTGGATTGCGGTAGTTGCGGCAGTCTCTCCTGATAAAGGACTGGAGCTGTACTAAAATTATGACAGATCTGTTGATATAGAGAAGTTCCATGACTTTATTATAGGTTTGCATGAAATAAACTAAACAAGTAAGATAGCAGTAGTTTTAGACAACCTTAGGGTGCATCACAGTTAGAAAATCAAAACGCTGTGTGAGCATTTAAACATTTCTCTAATTTTTACTCCCCCATACTCTCCTTAATACTACCCCATTGAGAATAATTTTTCGGTGCTTAAAAATAAATTCAAGAGAATGAAGATGAAGATCATTGGTTAAGACTAGAGATTTGACGCTAAGCAGGTGTTGAGACAAGCTTTTATTAGCATTGAGGATGAAATCATAAGAGAAATTTGCAAGAAGTAAATGTAGAAGTTTGATTTGTGAAATGGTTTTAAATATATGGTTTTTAAGATCAAATATCAAATTTAAAACATTATTCAAAACCCCAAAACCCTTTCAGTAGTTTGATTGAGTTTTTGATTGATAAAGTTGACTCTTAGTGCATACTTTGTTAGGGTTTTAATAGGGTTGATGTAGGGGTTTTATGTTTAAATATTAGTAATTTAAGTGAGTATAACAAGTCAGTTTGTAAAATATTTCACACAAACATAAGCTTAGAGTCATGTGGCAGTTCTCTGAATTTTATCTTTCTAAGTTGATATTTGATTGTTTCTGTTGTTTGTTAATTCTCTTAGCTTGGTTTGATAATAGTTGAGTAAGCAAGTTCTCTGAGACCTATATTTATTTTATTTTTATGGAGATATTGTTTTGTTTCTCTGCTTAGAATCTTTCTCACCCCAGCAACTAAAGTAATCGTTTCTTGGCATGTCGCTCTCTATTATTATTACTGCTAGAGCCCAGATATCCCATTAAGTGTCTCCATCTCTCCAATCTTCTCTCTCTGGGAAATATCCAGGAGTGCCGTATACATTTCCTTATGTAGAGGATTGCACTCTTTGAGCTCTGTTGAAGTCAATAATATAAACTCTAAGAGGCTGAAAGTTTATCATGATGTTCCCTGGCTTTAAGTCTCTATAAACATAGCCAAGCTTGTGAAGCTCTTCAATACCCTCAACTATCTGCTATACAATCTAGCTAATTTATCTCTGACATCTATTTACTTAAAAACTTTAGAATTTCAAGAATTAGAAATAATAATTAACATTTTAAAGATAAGACATTTCCATGCACATTATATTTTATTATATATATTTAATTTCTTGTTTATTTAGCTCTGCGATAGTGCCATCGACCCCCTCAATTAAATGATTGATAATGAGTTGGTTCTAAAATTTAAATTAACTCAACTGTGACTTGCATCTTCTCTCATCTCTTTCTTTAATATGACTTAGTCAAGTAGCTCCATCTTGACATCATTAGAGAAATGATATATAGTTTGAGTCCACTTTATTTCTACGGATGCCAATTTCTACCCTTAGTTTTTATCGTATTAACTTTTTGTGTGCAGCCAATTCTCAATAGCAAAATTTAATCTGTTAAATGAGTTAGCAACTTCCTTTCATAAGTTAGGTTATCGAAATTAAATGACTCAAGAATGCTCTAGCCAAAAATAATAAAGTAGTTTCTTTTCTTTTTCTGGCAATCCTACGTAGATTGATCGCCACCACACTAACATGACCACTTAATTTTTCTATTCACATAATCTGAAAAGTGCATAGCGATAAAAATCACTTCAAATTAGTTTTTGTGCTGAGGATTTTGAGGACCCTAAGGAAATTGAGGACCTTGAGGAAATTGAGGTCCTTAAGGAAATTGAGGTCCTGAGAAAAATGAGGAACCTGAGGAAATTGAGGACCTTGAGGAAATTGAGGTCCTTGAGGAAATTGAGGTCCCTAACTTAATAATAATGAAAGTGTCTTAAAGTATACCTATCGCAAGAATAATTCTAAGGAAATGATCAGTTTCAAAGATCATCTAAGCTCAATTAGCTGAAGAGTGAAACTTAAACTCAAAAGTATAACTCAAAACAACAATTTACTTAGACCAAATGCATCTACTTGTAATGCAACGACAAAATAAGTAAATAAATTAAAAGAAGAAATTTTCAGAAATTTTCCTTGATTATTTTCCCTTCAAAAGCTTTGACAATCTAAATTCTAAAAAAAAATAAGATACTTTAAATGATTCGCTTAAAGATCAAAGCTTTTAATGCCGCCTCAATCAAGTGAATTAAATTACATTTAAATTCGAATTTAAAAACACCAGCTCACACTGATCTTAACAATAAGCTCTTTCAAATGCTGAACTCTCAATTGACATCACTTAACTTGCACGACTTAATACTCATTCAGGTATAAGTGTCTTACTCCAGCGCAAGACTCACATGTTTATTTGAGCTACTGATTAATTCATCAACTTACTAACATTCCCTACTCAAAAATCTAAAGAATTTGCAAAAATTAATGTTTGTAGGCTAAAGACCAAATGCAACATTCTAAACGTTGCAAGCTAACAAGTGAAAATGTTGAATTCCTTACAAACTAGAGAACATTACAGAGTCAAGCAGGAATGACCCTTGAAGAGAGATGATTGATGGTTCATAGAAAATTTCCAGAGAAAAGAATATCTCCCTCCAAACTATCCAAAGTATACAAAAATAGCGAAATTAAGAGGAAATTTATAAGCGTTTGCAAGTATATGACCCCGCTTTAAAAGCATAAAACCCAAGACCTTTATTTTGAGATGAGGACCAATCTCGTTAACGCTCTTCGATAATAAAGGAAAATTGTGTTTATCGATGAAGTTATGTTTACATACTCGACCAATCTCAAACAGGAGTTCAGCAATCGTCATTAAAAAATTGTGGTATAGGACGAATTACAGTTTACAAAGTGGATTGCGGTAGTTGCGGCAGTCTCTCCTGATAAAGGACTGGAGCTGTACTAAAATTATGACAGATCTGTTGATATAGAGAAGTTCCATGACTTTATTATAGGTTTGCATGAAATAAACTAAACAAGTAAAATAGCAGTAGTTCTAGACAACCTTAGGGTGCATCACAATTAGAAAATCAAAACGCTGTGTGAGCATTTAAACATTTCTCTAATTTTTACTCCCCATACTCTCCTTAATACTACCCCATTGAGAATAATTTTTCGGTGCTTAAAAATAAATTCAAGAGAATGAAGATGAAGATCATTGGTTAAGACTAGAGATTTGACGCTAAGCAGGTGTTGAGACAAGCTTTTATTAGCATTGAGGATGAAATCATAAGAGAAATTTGCAAGAAGTAAATGTAGAAGTTTGATTTGTGAAATGGTTTTAAATATATGGTTTTTAAGATCAAATATCAAATTTAAAACATTATTCAAAACCCCAAAACCCTTTCAGTAGTTTGATTGAGTTTTTGATTGATAAAGTTGACTCTTAGTGCATACTTTGTTAGGGTTTTAATAGGGTTGATGTAGGGGTTTTATGTTTAAATATTAGTAATTTAAGTGAGTATAACAAGTCAGTTTGTAAAATATTTCACACAAACATAAGCTTAGAGTCATGTGGCAGTTCTCTGAATTTTATTTTTCTAAGTTGATGTTTGATTTTTTCTTTGTTTGTTAATTCTCTTAGCTTGGCTTGATAATAGTTGAGTATGCAAGTTCTCTGAGACTTCCATTTATTTTATTTTTATCAAGATATTGTTTGATTCTCTGCTTAGAATCTCTATCCCCTGCAGCTAAAATAATCGTTTCTTGGCATGTCGCTCTCTATTATTATTACTGCTAGAGCCCAGATATCCCATTAAGTGTCTCCATCTCTCCAATCCTCTCTCTCTGGGAAATATCCAGGAGTGCCGTAAACATTTCCTTATGTAGAGGCTTGCACTCTTTGAGCTCTGTTGAAGTCAATAATATAAACTCTAAGAGGCTGAAAGTTCATCATGATGTTTTCTGGCTTTAAGTCTCTATAAACATAGCCAAGCTTGTGAAGCTCTTCAATACCCTCAACTATCTGCTATACAATCTAGCTAATTTATCTCTGACATCTATTTACTTAAAAACTTTAGAATTTCAAGAATTAGAAATAATAATTAACATTTTAAAGATAAGACATTTCCATGCACATTATATTTTATTATATATATTTAATTTCTTGTTTATTTAGCTCTGCGATAGTGCCATCGACCCCCTCAATTAAATGATTGATAATGAAGTTGGTTCTAAAATTTAAATTAACTCAACTGTGACTTGCATCTTCTCTCATCTCTTTCTTTAATATGACTTAGTCAAGTAGCTCCATCTTGACATCATTAGAGAAATGATATATAGTTTGAGTCCACTTTATTTCTACGGATGCCAATTTCTACCCTTAGTTTTTATCGTATTAACTTTTTGTGTGCAGCCAATTCTCAATAGCAAAATTTAATCTGTTAAATGAGTTAGCAACTTCCTTTCATAAGTTAGGTTATCGAAATTAAATGACTCAAGAATGCTCTAGCCAAAATAATAAAGTAGTTTCTTTTCTTTTTCGGGCAATCCTACGTAGATTGATCGCCACCACACTAACATGACCACTTAATTTTTCTATTCACATAATCTGAAAAGTGCATAGCGATAAAAATCACTTCAAATTAGTTTTTGTGCTGAGGATTGTGAGGACCCTAAGGAAATTGAGGACCTTGAGGAAATTGAGGTCCTTAAGGAAATTGAGGTCCTGAGGAAAATGAGGAACCTGAGGAAATTGAGGACCTTGAGGAAATTGATGTCCTTGAGGAAATTGAGGTCCCTAACTTAATAATAATGAAAGTGTCTTAAAGTCCATACCTATCGCAAGAATAATTCTAAGGCAAACTGCATCCATTTCAGATAATCTAAGCTCAATTAGCTGAAGAGTGAAACTTAAACTCAAAAGTATAACTAAAAACTACAATTAACTTAGACCAAATGCATCTACTTGTAATGCAACGACAAAATAAGTAAATAAATTAAAAGAAGAAATTTTCAGAAATTTTCCTTGATTATTTTCCCTTCAAAAGCTTTGACAATCTAAATTCTAAAATAAAATAAGATACTTTAAATGATTCGCTTAAAGATCAAAGCTTTTAATGCCGCCTCAATCAAGTGAATTAAATTACATTTAAATTCGAATTTAAAAACACCAGCTCACACTGATCTTAACAATAAGCTCTTTCAAATGCTGAACTCTCAAGTGACATCACTTAACTTGCACGACTTAATACTCATTCTCAGGTATAAGTGTCTTACTCCAGCGCAAGACTCACATGTTTATTTGAGCTACTGATTAATTCATCAACTTACTAACATTCCCTACTCAAAAATCTAAAGAATTTGCAAAAATTAATGTTTGTAGGCTAAAGACCAAATGCAACATTCTAAACGTTGCAAGCTAACAAGTGAAAATGTTGAATTCCTTACAAACTAGAGAACATTACAGAGTCAAGCAGGAATGACCCTTGAAGAGAGATGATTGATGGTTCATAGAAAATTTCCAGAGAAAAGAATATCTCCCTCCAAACTATCCAAAGTATACAAAAATAGCGAAATTAAGAGGAAATTTATAAGCGTTTGCAAGTATATGACCCCGCTTTAAAAGCATAAAACCCAAGACCTTTATTTTGAGATGAGGACCAATCTCGTTAACGCTCTTCGATAATAAAGGAAAATTGTGTTTATCGATGAAGTTATGTTTACATACTCGACCAATCTCAAACAGGAGTTCAGCAATCGTCATTAAAAAATTGTGGTATAGGACGAATTACAGTTTACAAAGTGGATTGCGGTAGTTGCGGCAGTCTCTCCTGATAAAGGACTGGAGCTGTACTAAAATTATGACAGATCTGTTGATATAGAGAAGTTCCATGACTTTATTATAGGTTTGCATGAAATAAACTAAACAAGTAAAATAGCAGTAGTTCTAGACAACCTTAGGGTGCATCACAATTAGAAAATCAAAACGCTGTGTGAGCATTTAAACATTTCTCTAATTTTTACTCCCCATACTCTCCTTAATACTACCCCATTGAGAATAATTTTTCGGTGCTTAAAAATAAATTCAAGAGAATGAAGATGAAGATCATTGGTTAAGACTAGAGATTTGACGCTAAGCAGGTGTTGAGACAAGCTTTTATTAGCATTGAGGATGAAATCATAAGAGAAATTTGCAAGAAGTAAATGTAGAAGTTTGATTTGTGAATGGTTTTAAATATATGGTTTTTAAGATCAAATATCAAATTTAAAACATTATTCAAAACCCCAAAACCCTTTCAGTAGTTTGATTGAGTTTTTGATTGATAAAGTTGACTCTTAGTGCATACTTTGTTAGGGTTTTAATAGGGTTTATGTAGGGGTTTAATGTTTAAATATTAGTATTTTAAGTGAGTATAACAAGCGAGTTTTTAAAATATTTCACACAAACATAGCTTAGAGTCATGTGGCAGTTCTCTGAATTTTATCTTTCTAAGTTGATCTTTGATTGTTTCTATTGTTTGATAATTCTCTTAGCTTGGCTTGATAATAGTTGAGTATGCAAGTTTCTGAGACCTCCATTTATTTTATTTTTATCGAGATATTGTTTGATTCTCTGCTTACAATCTCTCTCACCCTTGCAGCTAAAGTAAATCGTTTCTTGGCATGTCGCTCTCTATTATTATTACTGCTAGAGCCCAGATATCCCATTAAGTGTCTCCATCTCTCCAATCCTCTCTCTCTGAAAAATATCTAGGAGTGCCGTATACATTTCCTTATGCAGAGGCTTGCATTCTTTGAGCTCTGTTGAAGTCAATTATATAAACTCTAAGAGGCTGAAAGTTCATCATGATGTTCTCTGGCTTTAAGTCTCTATAAACATAGCCAAGCTTGTGAAGCTCTTCAATACCCTCAACTATCTGCTATACAATCTAGCTAATTTATCTCTGACATCTATTTACTTAAAAACTTTAGAATTTCAAGAATTAGAAATAATAATTAACATTTTAAAGATAAGACATTTCCATGCACATTATATTTTATTATATATATTTAATTTCTTGTTTATTTAGCTCTGCGATAGTGCCATCGACCCCCTCAATTAAATGATTGATAATGAAGTTGGTTCTAAAATTTAAATTAACTCAACTGTGACTTGCATCTTCTCTCATCTCTTTCTTTAATATGACTTAGTCAAGTAGCTCCATCTTGACATCATTAGAGAAATGATATATAGTTTGAGTCCACTTTATTTCTACGGATGCCAATTTCTACCCTTAGTTTTTATCGTATTAACTTTTTGTGTGCAGCCAATTCTCAATAGCAAAATTTAATCTGTTAAATGAGTTAGCAACTTCCTTTCATAAGTTAGGTTATCGAAATTAAATGACTCAAGAATGCTCTAGCCAAAATAATAAAGTAGTTTCTTTTCTTTTTCGGGCAATCCTACGTAGATTGATCGCCACCACACTAACATGACCACTTAATTTTTCTATTCACATAATCTGAAAAGTGCATAGCGATAAAAATCACTTCAAATTAGTTTTTGTGCTGAGGATTGTGAGGACCCTAAGGAAATTGAGGACCTTGAGGAAATTGAGGTCCTTAAGGAAATTGAGGTCCTGAGGAAAATGAGGAACCTGAGGAAATTAAGGACCTTGAGGAAATTGAGGTCCTTGAGGAAATTGAGGTCCCTAACTTAATAATAATGAAAGTGTCTTAAAGTCCATACCTATCGCAAGAATAATTCTAAGGCAAACTGCATCCATTTCAGATCATCTAAGCTCAATTAGCTGAAGAGTGAAACTTAAACTCAAAAGTATAACTCAAAACAACAATTTACTTAGACCAAATGCATCTACTTGTAATGCAACGACAAAATAAGTAAATAAATTAAAAGAAGAAATTTTCAGAAATTTTCCTTGATTATTTTCCCTTCAAAAGCTTTGACAATCTAAATTCTAAAAAAAAATAAGATACTTTAAATGATTCGCTTAAAGATCAAAGCTTTTAATGCCGCCTCAATCAAGTGAATTAAATTACATTTAAATTCGAATTTAAAAACACCAGCTCACACTGATCTTAACAATAAGCTCTTTCAAATGCTGAACTCTCAATTGACATCACTTAACTTGCACGACTTAATACTCATTCTCAGGTATAAGTGTCTTACTCCAGCGCAAGACTCACATGTTTATTTGAGCTACTGATTAATTCATCAACTTACTAACATTCCCTACTCAAAAATCTAAAGAATTTGCAAAAATTAATGTTTGTAGGCTTAAGACCAAATGCAACATTCTAAACGTTGCAAGCTAACAAGTGAAAATGTTGAATTCCTTACAAACTAGAGAACATTACAGAGTCAAGCAGGAATGACCCTTGAAGAGAGATGATTGATGGTTCATAGAAAATTTCCAGAGAAAAGAATATCTCCCTCCAAACTATCCAAAGTATACCAAAAATAGCGAAATTAAGAGGAAATTTATAAGCGTTTGCAAGTATATGACCCCGCTTTAAAAGCATAAAACCCAAGCCCTTTTTTTTGAGATGAGGACCAATCTCGTTAACGCTCTTCGATAAGAAAGGAAAATTGTGTTTATCGATGAAGTTATGTTTACATACTCGACCAATCTCAAACAGGAGTTCAGCAATCGTCATTAAATAATTGTGGTAAAGGACGAATTACAGTTTACAAAGTGGATTGCGGTAGTTGCGGCAGTCTCTCCTGATAAAGGACTGGAGCTGTACTAAAATTATGACAGATCTGTTGATATAGAGAAGTTCCATGACTTTATTATAGGTTTGCATGAAATAAACTAAACAAGTAAGATAGCAGTAGTTTTAGACAACCTTAGGGTGCATCACAGTTAGAAAATCAAAACGCTGTGTGAGCATTTAAACATTTCTCTAATTTTTACTCCCCCATACTCTCCTTAATACTACCCCATTGAGAATAATTTTTCGGTGCTTAAAAATAAATTCAAGAGAATGAAGATGAAGATCATTGGTTAAGACTAGAGATTTGACGCTAAGCAGGTGTTGAGACAAGCTTTTATTAGCATTGAGGATGAAATCATAAGAGAAATTTGCAAGAAGTAAATGTAGAAGTTTGATTTGTGAAATGGTTTTAAATATATGGTTTTTAAGATCAAATATCAAATTTAAAACATTATTCAAAACCCCAAAACCCTTTCAGTA
Organism: Oxytricha trifallax; assembly: GCA_000711775.1. Taxonomy (NCBI): domain Eukaryota; phylum Ciliophora; class Spirotrichea; order Sporadotrichida; family Oxytrichidae; genus Oxytricha; species Oxytricha trifallax. The sequence continues at coordinate 1,038 of ARYC01017661.1, read as the reverse complement.
GTTTGATTGAGTTTTTGATTGATAAAGTTGACTCTTAGTGCATACTTTGTTAGGGTTTTATAGGGTTTATGTAGGGGTTTAATGTTTAAATATTAGTATTTTAAGTGAGTATAACAAGCGAGTTTTTAAAATATTTCACACAAACATAAGCTTAGAGTCATGTGGCAGTTCTCTGAATTTTATCTTTCTAAGTTGATGTTTGATTGTTTCTATTGCTTATTAATTCTCTTAGCTTGGCTTGATAATAGTTGAGTATTCAAGTTCTCTGACCCTCCATTTATTTTATTTTATTTTTATCGAGTTATTGCTTGATTCTCTGCTTAGAATATCTCTCACCCCTGCAGCTAAAGTAATCGTTTCTTGGCATGTCGCTCTCTATTATTATTACTTGCTAGAGCCCAGATATCCCATTAAGTGTCTCCATCTCTCCAATCCTCTCTCTCTGAAAAATATCTAGGAGTGCCGTATACATTTCCTTATGCAGAGGCTTGCATTCTTTGAGCTCTGTTGAAGTCAATTATATAAACTCTAAGAGGCTGAAAGTTCATCATGATGTTCTCTGGCTTTAAGTCTCTATAAACATAGCCAAGCTTGTGAAGCTCTTCAATACCCTCAACTATCTGCTATACAATCTAGCTAATTTATCTCTGACATCTTATTGTCTGATAAGAATTTTCTGTAAGTAATTTCTAGTAAAGGAAGCCTAAAGGGTACACGATCTTTACCAAGTAAAATAGAATCTAGCTAGATGATATACCTGCACTCATTGAACTTTGCCTTTTAAAGAGCATTATACTTATTAGCAAATTCCATTTAGAACTTGTCATCAGCAAAGAAGTAATTGAATGGATATATCTTGTAAGCATATTAGTCATTAGTAATGACTCTTTTCTTTATTTTATCTTCAAGAGTGAGGTAGCTTTCTAGGCAAGAATCTAAGTCAATAATTTTAAATATGGGAATCTTCATTGCCTCTATTTTAACCGTGATTTTATTGATCTCAGAGACTGGAAAGTTCTTGACTGCTTTCTTCATTTT
>ARYC01017660.1:0-48287 GCA_000711775.1 Oxytricha trifallax | reverse complement strand
ACTCAAGAATGCTCTAGCCAAAATAATAAAGTAGTTTCTTTTCTTTTTCTGGCAATCCTACGTAGATTGATCGCCACCACACTAACATGACCACTTAATTTTTCTATTCACATAATCTGAAAACTGCATAGCGATAAAAATCACTTCAAATTAGTTTTTGTGCTTAGGATTTTGAGGACCCTAAGGAAATTGAGGACCTTGAGGAAATTGAGGTCCTTAAGGAAATTGAGGTCCTGAGGAAAATGAGGAACCTGAGGAAATTAAGGACCTTGAGGAAATTGAGGTCCTTGAGGAAATTGAGGTCCCTAACTTAATAATAATGAAAGTGTCTTAAAGTCCATACCTATCGCAAGAATAATTCTAAGGCAAACTGCATCCATTTCAGATCATCTAAGCTCAATTAGCTGAAGAGTGAAACTTAAACTCAAAAGTATAACTCAAAACAACAATTTACTTAGACCAAATGCATCTACTTGTAATGCAACGACAAAATAAGTAAATAAATTAAAAGAAGAAATTTTCAGAAATTTTCCTTGATTATTTTCCCTTCAAAAGCTTTGACAATCTAAATTCTAAAAAAAAATAAGATACTTTAAATGATTCGCTTAAAGATCAAAGCTTTTAATACCGCCTCAATCAAGTGAATTAAATTACATTTAAATTCGAATTTAAAAACACCAGCTCACACTGATCTTAACAATAAGCTCTTTCAAATGCTGAACTCTCAAGTGACATCACTTAACTTGCACGACTTAATACTCATTCTCAGGTATAAGTGTCTTACTCCAGCGCAAGACTCACATGTTTATTTGAGCTACTGATTAATTCATCAACTTACTAACATTCCCTACTCAAAAATCTAAAGAATTTGCAAAAATTAATGTTTGTAGGCTTAAGACCAAATGCAACATTCTAAACGTTGCAAGCTAACAAGTGAAAATGTTGAATTCCTTACAAACTAGAGAACATTACAGAGTCAAGCAGGAATGACCCTTGAAGAGAGATGATTGATGGTTCATAGAAAATTTCCAGAGAAAAGAATATCTCCCTCCAAACTATCCAAAGTATACCAAAAATAGCGAAATTAAGAGGAAATTTATAAGCGTTTGCAAGTATATGACCCCGCTTTAAAAGCATAAAACCCAAGCCCTTTTTTTTGAGATGAGGACCAATCTCGTTAACGCTCTTCGATAAGAAAGGAAAATTGTGTTTATCGATGAAGTTATGTTTACATACTCGACCAATCTCAAACAGGAGTTCAGCAATCGTCATTAAATAATTGTGGTAAAGGACGAATTACAGTTTACAAAGTGGATTGCGGTAGTTGCGGCAGTCTCTCCTGATAAAGGACTGGAGCTGTACTAAAATTATGACAGATCTGTTGATATAGAGAAGTTCCATGACTTTATTATAGGTTTGCATGAAATAAACTAAACAAGTAAGATAGCAGTAGTTTTAGACAACCTTAGGGTGCATCACAGTTAGAAAATCAAAACGCTGTGTGAGCATTTAAACATTTCTCTAATTTTTACTCCCCCATACTCTCCTTAATACTACCCCATTGAGAATAATTTTTCGGTGCTTAAAAATAAATTCAAGAGAATGAAGATGAAGATCATTGGTTAAGACTAGAGATTTGACGCTAAGCAGGTGTTGAGACAAGCTTTTATTAGCATTGAGGATGAAATCATAAGAGAAATTTGCAAGAAGTAAATGTAGAAGTTTGATTTGTGAAATGGTTTTAAATATATGGTTTTTAAGATCAAATATCAAATTTAAAACATTATTCAAAACCCCAAAACCCTTTCAGTAGTTTGATTGAGTTTTTGATTGATAAAGTTGACTCTTAGTGCATACTTTGTTAGGGTTTTACTAGGGTTTATGTAGGGGTTTAATGTTTAAATATTAGTATTTTAAGTGAGTATTACAAGCGAGTTTTTAAAATATTTCACACAAACATAGCTTAGAGTCATGTGGCAGTTCTCTGAATTTTATCTTTCTAAGTTGATCTTTGATTGTTTCTATTGTTTGATAATTCTCTTAGCTTGGCTTGATAATAGTTGAGTATGCAAGTTCTCTGAGACCTCCATTTATTTTATTTTTATCGAGATATTGTTTGATTCTTTGCTTAGAATCTCTGTCACCTCTGCAGCTAAAGTAATCGTTTCTTGGCATGTCGCTCTCTATTATTATTAGTGTTAGGGCCCAGATATCCCATTAAGTGTCTCCATCTCTCCAATCCTCTCTCTCTGGGAAATATCCAGGAGTGCCGTATACATTTCCTTATGCAGAGGTTGCATTCTTTGAGCTCTGTTGAAGTCAATTATATAAACTCTAAGAGGCTGAAAGTTCATCATGATGTTTTCTGGCTTTATCTCTATAAACATAGCCAAGCTTGTGAAGCTCTTCAATACCCTCAACTATCTGCTATACAATCTAGCTAATTTATCTCTGACATCTATTTACTTAAAAACTTTAGAATTTCAAGAATTAGAAATAATAATTAACATTTTAAAGATAAGACATTTCCATGCACATTATATTTTATTATATATATTTAATTTCTTGTTTATTTAGCTCTGCGATAGTGCCATCGACCCCCTCAATTAAATGATTGATAATGAAGTTGGTTCTAAAATTTAAATTAACTCAACTGTGACTTGCATCTTCTCTCATCTCTTTCTTTAATATGACTTAGTCAAGTAGCTCCATCTTGACATCATTAGAGAAATGATATATAGTTTGAGTCCCTTTATTTCTACGGATGCCAATTTCTACCCTTAGTTTTTATCGTATTAACTTTTTGTGTGCAGCCAATTCTCAATAGCAAAATTTAATCTGTTAAATGATTTAGCAACTTCCTTTCATAAGTTAGGTTATCGAAATTAAATGACTCAAGAATGCTCTAGCCAAAATAATAAAGTAGTTTCTTTTCTTTTTCTGGCAATCCTACGTAGATTGATCGCCACCACACTAACATGACCACTTAATTTTTCTATTCACATAATCTGAAAAGTGCATAGCGATAAAAATCACTTCAAATTAGTTTTTGTGCTGAGGATTTTGAGGACCCTAAGGAAATTGAGGACCTTGAGGAAATTGAGGTCCTTAAGGAAATTGAGGTCCTGAGGAAAATGAGGAACCTGAGGAAATTGAGGACCTTGAGGAAATTGATGTCCTTGAGGAAATTGAGGTCCCTAACTTAATAATAATGAAAGTGTCTTAAAGTCCATACCTATCGCAAGAATAATTCTAAGGCAAACTGCATCCATTTCAGATCATCTAAGCTCAATTAGCTGAAGAGTGAAACTTAAACTCAAAAGTATAACTCAAAACTACAATTTACTTAGACCAAATGCATCTACTTGTAATGCAACGACAAAATAAGTAAATAAATTAAAAGAAGAAATTTTCAGAAATTTTCCTTGATTATTTTCCCTTCAAAAGCTTTGACAATCTAAATTCTAAAAAAAATAATATACTTTAAATGATTCGCTTAAAGATCAAAGCTTTTAATGCCGCCTCAATCAAGTGAATTAAATTACATTTAAATTCGAATTTAAAAACACCAGCTCACACTGATCTTAACAATAAGCTCTTTCAAATGCTGAACTCTCAATTGACATCACTTAACTTGCACGACTTAATACTCATTCTCAGGTATAAGTGTCTTACTCCAGCGCAAGACTCACATGTTTATTTGAGCTACTGATTAATTCATCAACTTACTAACATTCCCTACTCAAAAATTTAAAGAATTTGCAAAAATTAATGTTTGTAGGCTTAAGACCAAATGCAACATTCTAAACGTTGCAAGCTAACAAGTGAAAATGTTGAATTCCTTACAAACTAGAGAACATTACAGAGTCAAGCAGGAATGACCTTGAAGAGAGATGATTGATGGTTCATAGAAAATTTCCAGAGAAAAGAATATCTCCCTCCAAACTATCCAAAGTATACCAAAAATAGCGAAATTAAGAGGAAATTTATAAGCGTTTGCAAGTATATGACCCCGCTTTAAAAGCATAAAACCCAAGCCCTTTTTTTTGAGATGAGGACCAATCTCGTTAACGCTCTTCGATAAGAAAGGAAAATTGTGTTTATCGATGAAGTTATGTTTACATACTCGACCAATCTCAAACAGGAGTTCAGCAATCGTCATTAAATAATTGTGGTAAAGGACGAATTACAGTTTACAAAGTGGATTGCGGTAGTTGCGGCAGTCTCTCCTGATAAAGGACTGGAGCTGTACTAAAATTATGACAGATCTGTTGATATAGAGAAGTTCCATGACTTTATTATAGGTTTGCATGAAATAAACTAAACAAGTAAGATAGCAGTAGTTTTAGACAACCTTAGGGTGCATCACAGTTAGAAAATCAAAACGCTGTGTGAGCATTTAAACATTTCTCTAATTTTTACTCCCCCATACTCTCCTTAATACTACCCCATTGAGAATAATTTTTCGGTGCTTAAAAATAAATTCAAGAGAATGAAGATGAAGATCATTGGTTAAGACTAGAGATTTGACGCTAAGCAGGTGTTGAGACAAGCTTTTATTAGCATTGAGGATGAAATCATAAGAGAAATTTGCAAGAAGTAAATGTAGAAGTTTGATTTGTGAAATGGTTTTAAATTTATGGTTTTTAAGATCAAATATCAAATTTAAAACATTATTCACCTCCAAAACCCTTTCAGTAGTTTGATTGAGTTTTTGATTGATAAAGTTGACTCTTAGTGCATACTTTGTTAGGGTTTTAATATGGTTTATGTAGGGGTTTAATGTTTAAATATTTGTAATTTAAGTGAGTATAACATGCGAGTTTTTAAAATATTTCACACAAACATAAGCTTAGAGTCATGTGGCAGTTCTCTGAATTTTATCTTTCTTAGTTGATATTTGATCGCTTCTATTGTTTGATAATTCTCTTAGCTTGGCTTGATAATAGTTGAGTATGCAAGTTCTCTGAGGCCTCCATTTATTTTATTTTTATCGAGATATTGTTTGATTCTTTGCTTAGAATCTCTCTCACCCCTGCAGCTAAAGTAATCGTTTCTTGGCATGTCGCTCTCTATTATTTTTACTTCTAGAGCCCAGATATCCCATTAAGTGTCTCCATCTCTCCAATCCTCTCTCTCTGGGAAATATCCAGGAGTGCCGTATACATTTCCTTATGCAGAGGCTTGCACTCTTTGAGCTCTGTTGAAGTCAATAATATAAACTCTAAGAGGCTGAAAGTTTATCATGATGTTCTCTGGCTTTAAGTCTCTATAAACATAGCCAAGCTTGTGAAGCTCTTCAATACCCTCAACTATCTGCTATACAATCTAGCTAATTTATCTCTGACATCTTATTGTCTGATAAGAATTTTCTGTAAGTAATTTCTAGTAAAGGAAGCCTAAAGGGTACACGATCTTTACCAAGTAAAATAGAATCTAGCTAGATGATATACCTGCACTCATTGAACTTTGCCTTTTAAAGAGCATTATACTTATTAGCAAATTCCATTTAGAACTTGTCATCAGCAAAGAAGTAATTGAATGGATATATCTTGTAAGCATATTAGTCATTAGTAATGACTCTTTTCTTTATTTTATCTTCAAGAGTGAGGTAGCTTTCTAGGCAAGAATCTAAGTCAATAATTTTAAATATGGGAATCTTCATTGCCTCTATTTTAACCATGATTTTATTGATCTCAGAGACTGGAAAGTTCTTGACTGCTTTCTTCATTTTAGCTTACTTATAGACTTCAACTCTAAGAGACTCCACAAGGTTTCTTGATCTTCTTTTTTAGAAGAATCTATTCCCTGCAGGTTCATGAATAAAGACAAAACTTTGATTGTGCATATTCTTTAAGTGTACTTTGAGGTCTCTAGTATGAGAATATGGCTTCTCACAGAACTCACAGTACTTCCCATTTTTCTTTTAATGCTAGAGATATATCCTTGGCATATCGTTGTGTATATCTCTCAAGTGTCTCTTATAAGTTGACTTGTAAGGGAAAACTTTATTGCATTCTTTGCATTAATAGTCAACTTTGGCTTGTAATTATTAATGCTCTATGGCGGTTTGTTTAACCTCCTTCTCAATTTGCACAGCTTCTATGATGACCTCCTACTTAACTTGTATTTATATCTCAAAGCTAGACTGGTCAAAGTTGTCATAAGTAGGCTCCCACTGAGTACAAACGTCTCTGGTCTCTACTTTTCTTGGTTGCTGGAATGATAACTTTTATAGACTTGATCCAAGTAATGCCGCTCTTCTCAAAAGGTCAGCGCTCATTTTAGTTTGCTGAGATATTTTATTATAATAATGATAAAATCTACCGAGATAAACTATTATAGCAGAGTATAAGACACTCTGGTAGTTTCTTTGCTGAGAGGTAAGAAAATGAACTAACCATAAAAGACTGTAAGTTGACATATTTAATGAGAATTTTATACATTTTAGTAAATTAAAATACTCCTAATTAAGTTTTGTTTCTCTAGGAGGTCCTCCAAATCAAGTTTGAACTTAATTTGGAGGTAAGGTTATTAAAAATTTTTTAATTTTATATGCTCCTAATTAAGTTTTAACCTTAAAATTTAACTCCTAATAAAGTTTGAACTTAATTTGGAGGATCTCCTAAAATAATTAAACATTATTAGGAGCAATTTAATGGAGATAGATTGATAAAAATGGAAATCAATCTGTGAAACTTGGAGCAAGTTTTTCAATGCTTCTCCGCATATCTTTTCAAGGTTGACCTCCAGTAGGTCCTCCCTATTTAGTAGTAAGATTTTAATAAACTTAGAATGGATATCCATAATTTTAAATTTCATTAACATTTCTAGAAAGAGGAAGCAAGATGGAGTCTATGAATGATGCAATGAAGAGAATTTAATCTCAAGATTTAATAGGCAAATTTCGAAGTAAAGAGGACCTTTATAGATATTTGGTATAGCAAGGTAAGTTCTTAAGTAAGATTAATAAATCCATTATAGTTGGATTGTTCTTGCCAACTTAGGAGGGAATTAAAATCTCATTCTTAAAAGCCTTACTGAGTGAAGACAAAAAAAGCTTTTAAGTCTAATGAAATTAGGATGATAGAGATACCTAACTACCCTGAAATATCAGTGACAAACCTATATGACGATGCTATGAGTGATCCAGATGTTGCTCTCTACCTTCCATCAAAGCTACAGCTCTCTAATAAGTTGCCAGAGAAACTTCTTCTTTGGTGTTCTTGCAACTCTGAAACCTGAGTACTTAAATGAAGTTATTTAAGAAGCTCATAAGAAACGATACAGCATCTCTCCTGAAGAAAAAGAGAAGCAAGGTATTAAAATAAGTGATACCTGGCTGTAGGAGCTTCAAAAGCTTCCTTTCATCTCAAGTAAGCTTAGTCTTCTAACTTTATAGAATAACCTGGTACTGCTATATACTAGATGAAAGAGCGCAGCAAATTAAACAGAGAGAGAAAGTCTCAAGTAAAGTATGAATTGAGTAAGAGACTCTTAAAAGATTTCTAAAAGCCAGACGAGATGAACATAGATGCTGGGACTGGCACTAAGAGAAGAAACATAGGCCCAAGCAAGCCTTAAGAGGAATAAAAGAAAGAGATGCCAAATCCCTTTACGATCAAATTTAATGCGTGAACTTATTCATTCGTTTAAATCTAAAACTTATTTATATACACAAAATCTCCCTTCTCTTGCGCATACTTTAGCTTTATCATCGCTGGCTCTCTTAGCAGCACTCTTAATAAAAATCAACTATATCTATCTTTAAATCATGCATCAGATGGTAGAGCAGCAATTTCTTATAATGACCTTTCAATAACCCCAATATAATTCATTTCCATTGAACTGAGGACTGTATGGAACATTAAATACAGGTGTTATGTTTAGCCTTTCATATTCCTTCCTTGTGTCTTTAGTTTTATGGACAGATAAGTTATCTACAAACAGAATAATCTCTTAGTCGGCGTACTTATCTCTGAGTTATTGCAAGAACTTAATATATTATTCAGTCTTTATAGAACGAGGGTGAATAACATAAGTCTCGAGGCCACTATCTTCACTTATTCCACCAAGAATAGCATGAGTTTAAACCTTAACCTTTTAATCATATACTTCAATGTTGCTATATCTTTTATACCAAGACCTTGATATGAAGGTATTAAACGTGAATACTGCCTCATCAGCGTGTATGAACTTAATGTTATTAGTAATAGCCCTCTGCATTTAATTGAATATATAATTTAAATTATCCTTATAAAATGGAACATTAAAGTCAATCACTCTCTTAATGCGATTGACTGTCTTGTAAGATATTCCATTCTTTTTATATATGTTCGCTATAGATTAAGCAGAGATGTGAAGCTCAGGAAATTGGCGATGAAACATCACAGCTCTCTAGGCTAGAGAGAAATGAGCCCAGTATTTAAGAGTCTTATCATTAATAAGATATTCAATATGATGCTGCTAAAATTTTAGAGGTCTTTTAGGCTTAGAATTAAGCTGCTATCTCTTTAAATTCAATGCTAATAGACAGTGTGACCTCAGAGTTGCAGGAGATTTATGGAGTAGTCTTGCTATAGATGTGTAATTTAGAATAGGTTTGAGTTGATCACTATAATCATCACAACCATAACGCAACTTAAACAATAAATCTATATACTCACTGTCATAAACTGACCCCAAACCTCGCATATACTCACTTAAATTACTAATATTTAAACATTAAACCCCTACATAAACCCTATTAAAACCCTAATAAAGTATGCACTAATAGTCAACTTTTATCAATCAAAAACTCAATCAAACTACTGAAAGGGTTTTGGGGTTTTGAATGCACTCGTGGTCTTAGTGAATATGGTGGCAATGACAATGACAATGATACGGGAGACCACGGTGACCAGGGTACCTTCACTTGAAAATGCATGATTTAAGTGTTAATTCACGAATGACGTCAAAATAGTGCAGTGACCACGACCACCTCTCAACAGACCAGAAACGTGGTCACGTGGTTACTCCACTCCTGGTCCTCGTGACCGTGACTACAGTACCATCACTTTAAAATGATTTATTTAAGTGTTAATTCGGTGAATGACATAAAATAGAGCATTGACTACGACCACCCCTCAACTCTCCAGTTACGTGGTTCCGTGGTTACTGCACTCATGGTCCTCGTGACACGGGAGACCACGGTGACCAGGGTACCTTCACTTGAAAATGCATGATTTAAGTGTTAATTCACGAATGACGTCAAAATAGTGCAGTGACCACGACCACCTCTCAACAGACCAGTTACGTAGTCCCGTTATCACTGCTCTCGTGGTTTTCGTGACTATGGTGAATTTTATTTATTTTTAATAACTCTATTATAATTTTATTTATTTAAATATGAGCTTAGCTATTATTTATAATGAATTCTTATGAGTATATAAATAGTAAAATAAAGCCAAAATAAATAGATATTGCAAAATGATGCAAAATGATTTTAGCAAAAAGTTATTAAATGTTTAGAAATATAAAATAATTTAATTGTGAGAAATAGAGTACTTAGAAATATGTTAATATAGGTAATAATATTAAACAAATGATACAATTATTGCTTAAAATAATTACAGTAGTTGCAGCCGAACACAGTTTTGCTGCAGCTGTTATATCTTTTTATTTTACTTATAGCTTAATATTAAATTATTATATTTATTTAAAAGCCTCATATAATGAGTATTTTAATTTATTATTTTCTATAGTCATTGATTTTTATTAGTGTCTCTCGAGGTTTTTTATAAAATAATTAGTAAAAATATTCTTATGTAAATAATCTCAATATTTCATCCTCTTTAATTATGAACTCTTTGTGTTTTAATTTTTAAAAATCCTTTAGGATATATGATTAAATACTAATCGATTTTTTAAGTGCCTCATAATGATTCCTTAATTTTATGTTGTATAAAATCCGAGAAAAAAAAAGAAAGAATAATGTTCTAAATCTTTGTAGAATTCTCGTAATTCCTTTTAGATATATAAAAATTGATATGGAAATTTTGGGAAAAAATGAAAAGATTGTTGATAATTTTTTAAAAATCAAAATCATCAAGAAACACCAATGATTCTCAACAGTCACAATAATATACAGTTTAGTTTGATTTATTAAAAACTTAAAAATAATTTAAACTAATTATTATTATTAAAAAAAGGAGGATTTTGAGGAAAATTTTCTCTTGCCTCTTTCATTATCTCTAAAATATCTAATGAGATACAACTATGATAAATGTAAATAAACTTAAAGATACATTAAATATAACTGAATGCATTATAATGAGTCCAATCTAAGATGAAAAATTTACTCTTAATAATTATTTAAATTTGCTTAGCTTATACTAACAATTCTCTTTGACAGAAGTTTTGCATTATGGTATGCTTGTATAAAATATATTTGTTTGAATTCCTTTTTATTTGTTTCAGATATATTAATTCAAATTACATACAAATAATTTCTTTTCAAAATAACATTAACTATCTTGCCCTCTTCTCTACTAGTAATAAAGTTTTACATTAATTTTTTCTTATGAATTGTTTAAGATATCGCATTTCTTTTTAAAATGTTTAAACTTTATAATAGGTAAAAATGATCTATTCTTTTAAACATAACTTATTTTATTTTCTTTTATTCGTTGACGGATTACAACCAACAACTTTTTTGATAGTGTCAATTAATTAGCTAAATTTTAAGATTATAAATTAAGGTTTAGCGTTGAAAAATATATGCTGTCTGATAAAGGGAAATTATGTCCAGCATTTTAAGGAAAAATTAATTATATAATTTTTTAAGTAATAATTGAAGTTTTGCCAATCTTTTAAGTACAATTATACTTCTCTTATATTTAAAAAATGATAAGAGGTGAAGAGCAAGTATAAACAATTTACTATGAAAAAAATGACTCTTACACATTACTAAATTTAAAAACTTATTATCGTATCTGCAAAGTTTAGTATCCAATAAAGCATAATCCTATAATCTAAAAAAACAGGTTGCTTATTTGCATATTTGGTTTTTTTTTATCTTTTTGATTTTTATGAGTAACTATTTTATTTTGAAATAAATCCTTCCTAAGTTCTTTTCAATTAACTATTCTGAAATTTTTATTTGATAAACCCCATTTTTATTGCAATTTAATTATTAAATTAGAAAGTTATAAGGATAGGGTGACCCACAGGGGCCCGAGGCCGGAGACTTTCTGATAGAGCTTTCTACTACACTAAGGCCTACCGAAGGCAGGTAGGGGGTTGCTGGACGCAACGCATTAGGGGCCAGTCGGCGGGGTTCAATCTGTCAGATCCTAGACTCCTCGAGTCGTCTGCACGCTAAGGATTTCCCTGCATAGATGAGCTTTCCTGGCTTGAGTTCAGTTTCCTAGGTAATAGGGAGCAGGATGAAGGTACGCTCTGCCTTCGAAAGTGAGAAGACGGAACCATCGAAGCCAACGATAAGGATTTTTCTCCCACACCGGGTTAGGGTACTGAAGCTACCACAGCGAAAGGACAGGGATTACGTTTCCCAGCAGCGGTGGGACCGGTAAGCGTTTTTCTCCACCTTCTATCACCGAATTGGATCTCACAAGCTTTGTCGTGGTGACATCTTGATTTTGGGAAAAGACTAAGTAATAGGGAGATTGGTTTTTTTTGAGTTTTCTACTTTACGATTGCCACGTCACGGAAATTTGCCACGTCAACTCACTCAGATACGTCTACGTCACGACTAAAATGATGGTTTGATTTTAGTATTAAACAGTAATATGTTAAATTTATTTGATTTTAAAATCATTAATCATTGCAATTTAACTTATATTAATTATTCTTACATGATCCTCAATAAAATAAAAAAAATATTGCTCTTTGATAATATTAAAAATAATTTGTAATCAAAATATACTCTTAATTAGATATCATGACTTTCATAAATGAATTCTGTCCTAATTACTAATTAGAATTTTTTTCTAAAATTTTAATTAAAATATTAATTTTACAAATTAAACTTGGAGCATGTCTATCTTTTCTAAAACAAAACTATAAAATTTATGCTCTTATTAGGTTCCGCTAAGTTTAAGCAATCAGATCGATATTATTACCAATCCCCTTATATTGTCATGGTTTCAATAGCTTACACAAAAAATCTCTTTTTGCCATTATCAAACAAATTTACAAAATTGATAAGATAATAACTTCAAAGCTGTTTTATTAAAATAATGTATTAAGGAACATCTATCTTTGATATTGAAATAAGTGATATAATAATCCAGTATACTAGTTAAAAAGTTAAATAAATGAATGAATCTCAACTATTAAAGACCTCTTAAAATATTAAGAAACTTATAATGAAAAATAATCTGACAAACTGAAAGTTCTCTAAAAATTGACTTAGATATTCTAGTCTTTGAAGATAGTTTTAGACATTACTATAAAATTTCTAAAATAAATTTGCTTAGTATATCAGGACTGGTTTTTTATGGTACATAAATTAAAGATATCTTTTGGGAGATTTTGGTAAAATGGAATAAATCCTATTCAAATCACAGATAAAAAGACATTCATTCCTTAATCTAAATTATCCATAAATTTAACTTCAAAACTAAATAGTCTAGAACTGTATGGAATATATTTAGAGGTGTAATTTTCATCACATTAGACTGTATGATCAGGGTGTTCAAGTTAATATTTCAAATGCACTCTAAGGACATGTTAGAAATTCATAATCTATAAAAATTTTGAACATACATTGCTAATTTTTTAAAAAAAGTTACAAAAAGAACTTATTAATCAACTAACGGGGTGTATATTGAATACAGTTAAAATAAATATAAAATTTAAAAATACCAATAAAAATTCTTTAATATATAAATCGTTGTCATTATTTTAGTTAATATTTTAGTTAAAATGTCCTTTACATAACAATTGATAATTTAGTTTTAGTAACTTAAGTTACGATTTAAGTTTAACATATCAAAGTTTTATTTTATTTAAAATAATATTCTAAAAACTATATTTTAAATTGATATTAAGAACTATTCAATCATCCTTTACCAAATAGTAAGGTTCATATATTTGTTGATATTAATATTTATTAAACATTAAATTGATGCATAATAAAACTTGATTGTGCTATTTTATGACCAATTTTATTGATTATTGATAAAATACAAAAGAATAGGAAAAAAGAATTAATTAAAATAAATCAACTGTCATTATTTTATCATTTGTAAATTAAATTAGATTAATAAAAGATAAAAATGAAAGGAAAGGACAGTTTTGTATAGTCGATATACTTTTATATAGTTTTCGCAAATAATTATGCATAAAATATTTTTTAATTATTTATGATTCCTAAATAAATTGTCTCTTAGCGGAGATGATAAGTTTGAAAGCATTATTAGGTTTTTTATAATATACTCTCTAAATATCTCTTGTATTTGTGTGATTATTACTAAATTAGGGAACGCGACAAGAAATCCCTATATTTAGTAGATTTGAAAAATATAAGAAATTGAATATAGGCTTGTGATTTTTATGTATAAATTAGTATTTTTAAGTTTATTATTTCTAAAATGTGCACTTACCTTGAATTTTTTCTATGGATAAACCATAAATACTGAGGGAGGTTTGATATAGTGCTTGTTGTAATAATTCCATCTTAATCATTATTTTTAATTTTATAAATATACTACGTTATCCTAATTAAATTCTTCAACTTTTAAATTTGAAAAATTCATGATTAATAATAAAGATAAGGTATAGTTATTATTAAATGTATTTCTTACTATCATTAGTAAAATTTTTTCCGCATTAATCTCATTTTCTTTCTAAGAATTAATTATTAAATGCTATATACAAATTCTATATAAAGAATTATAAAGACTATAAATTATCAAAATCTTGATAGTTATGATTTGCTTGGAAGACAGAGTGAAAAATTTTGATTTAATTGAAATATCTAGAGAAAGCATTTTATTTTTTGCCTCTTTTTTTGAGAAATAAAATATATAACTAGAGATACATTCAAACATTCAATAAATTTAAATCACTCTATAAATTAATCATTTAATTATTTTGTGAAATCAAATAAAGGGGTAACTCAATAGAAATTAGTTGTAATACTTCCAAATGATATTAATATATTAATATTAATATTAATATTAATTTAAAATGATGTGTTAAATTTGGATTAGATGAAGTAAGAATATGTCCTTTATTCTTTTTTTTCATCTCATTATTAATTAAACTTACTCGAAAGTATATGATATAAATTATGCAAGGAATTTAATAGACGTATATAAAATTTAATACTTTAGTGTATAAAATATAATATTTTAGAGGATTAAGTATGTTTTTAAAGTAAATTTAATCATGAATAATTTAATAATAGCCAAATCATATTATTTAACCAATAAATTTCAAATAAGCTTTAATTAAAAAATAATTTTATACATGTTTATACTGAATGAGAAAAACTATAATATTTGATTGAAAATAACTATAATGAATATAATATCAACTAAGTCTACAAAAATAATTTTAATAATTTAATAAATGCAGCTAATTATAGTACGAATCCTTTGGCTCTTCATTCAATTTTAATTCTAAACTTATCAGATTTATTCCGCATTGCCAATCCATTGATCGCCTTCCGATGGCATTAAACTACCTCATCTAATTTTAAAACTAGATAATGAAAAAATAAGTGAAGTAGAATGCAAATTTTAAATGGTTACATATTTGAAGTTTATTGTGTTATAAATATCATAAATCCCTCAAATTTGCTCTAGTCTTATAAAAGTGTAACATCTTCTAGCAATATCTACTATACTTTAAGATCTTTTAGAGAATGTGTGTTGATAAAAGCATTGGAAGATTATAAATAAAAGGAATCAGATATATTTGAATTATATGAAATATACTGCTAATCTAAATATAAGATTAACATGATACATAATTATAGAAATTCTTGCTTAAATACTATCAAAGTATATCAAATTCAGCTTTATTTGCATCAAAGCTTGTAATTTTCGGGCAAAATTAAAGTTCAAGTGAGTTTGATAGATACTTTTTAAATGAAATGACAGCGATTTACGAATAAGTAAGTTATTATCTTGAAAATACTCAACAGTTATATCGAAATAAATAATTTAAAATCTGATTAGACAAATTAGAAATTTAAAATTAATTTCTTTATAATTACCTTTGAGAAAATATTTTTAGGGAAGCATAGTGGTCGCGAGCTTATTTTTTAAAAGTTTTTATTTATTCACAATTGTCGCTTCAGCTCAGTCAAATTAGTCTACATCGCGATTAAGACTGATAGTTTGATTTTAATATTAATTTGTGAGTATGTTCAAAATTTTTATTATATCTCGTTAAAAATATAAAACCCCATGTTTCAATTAAGACAAAAGATTGGGGTTTAAAAGTTTTAAATTAAAAATTAAATTATAACTGTCTGAAATTAATTATAAA
This sequence comes from Oxytricha trifallax, assembly GCA_000711775.1. NCBI lineage: Eukaryota > Ciliophora > Spirotrichea > Sporadotrichida > Oxytrichidae > Oxytricha > Oxytricha trifallax. The sequence goes on along the minus strand of ARYC01017660.1, from coordinate 32,786 downwards.
TTGGTTAATATTAATTTTACATACCTTGATTGGTTTATTTTATAAGGACACTTAATCGAGCAAATAGTTTTTTATAATTATGCCAAATATAATTAATTTACGCCATTGAGATTTTTCTTTATATTTACTGTTCTTAATTACCAATCTTCATTCTTAAATGACTAACGGGGTTTTACCTTAAGCAAGCTGACAAGTATTTTACCACATGATCTAGAAATGCAAGATAACTTGATAAATGGTTTATGGGTAGAATTTAAATCATGATTCTGTAAAATCTCTGCCACTTAATACTTGATTGTGTAGGACATTCAATCACCTTGAAATCTTGTCTGATAATTCTAATGTTGCTCAATTTTAAACCCTAAGCTCGAATCCTCATTTACAAGCTAAAAATTACGAAATGTCGGAAATTTAAAGTAAGTCATTTGCTTCTATATAATACATATCTAAGAATGGTAAAAAGCTACTATGTATGTATCGTTGAAGAATCAAGCTTTTTAATTGAAGAAGGATCGTAAAAAACATTCCACTTGTACAAACTTGCCTAGCCATCCTGGCTAAGTAAAAGTGAAAACTAAGTTTACTGTTCAAAAGCATAGAAAATAATCATATCATTAAGATTAAATGAATGCACCTAAATTATTCACTTAAACAATAAATTGTGATTCTTAGCTTTGTGAAGGAGTTTCTCATTAGTATGATACTTAAATAAAAATTCGATGACCAACTATCGATACTGGAATATATTGATCTTAAAGTCGACAGTAATAGACTTAAATGATTACAACCTTCAAAAATGTCACTTAAATGTATTAACTTCAATCATTCAAGTAATATATAAGGGTTTATATTTCAATGATAAGCATCATTGAAATTATATACCAATTTTATTATAGGTAATTTGTATATATATATTTATATTCCAAAAAAATGCATTCATCTGTAATTAGGATTATCATTTACAAGCTTTGATTTAAAAAATGTCTCAATGTATTTTGAATTTTAAATGGCCGTATTTTTTAATTGGTTAATAGTTTTAACTCATTGATATTTATTTAAAAATTTTATTATTATAATTTAATTTTAAGCAATTAAATTATTTTATTTTTCTTAACTAATTTTATAGCATATTACTTAATCATAATATCTGAATAATATTCGTATTTAAAGGTCATCTTAGGATATGAGCTTAGATTAATATTTATGTTTATTTAACAAACATTTGCAAATCTTTCTGATTAATTACACTAAAATAATAAATGATCTTATTGATCTGATAATATAAAGAGTCAATCTATATGGGATGTAAATGTTTAAATTCTAGTAAATGTCTAATGCAATAATAACTCTCTTCAAATTGTATTTCAAACTGGCATTTACCAACATATGGTCTTATAATTTTAACTTTCAAGATTTTAGGTTGCATTTATCTCTTCATTTGAGCTTATTTTGTTTTCCGTGATGTTCCTAACGCTATTAACGAAAGACTGCTGAATTTGATTTAAATTAAAATTTATACAAATCTAAATACTAAACCATAATAGTTATTATTTTAATGTGCATTTATAGCGACAATATATTTAACTTCTTAAACTTTAGATTCCTCGATTGATCAACTAAATAAGTTAATCAAGAGTGATTAAATCAGTAATATGGTCATGTCTTCCTGAGATCCGGGTCTTTTACAATCATGTCTTGGAAATTTCATTTACCAGCTTGAATGAAATAGGCAAAATGAGATCATAACTAATTAATTTATAACTATTCGCGCTAACACCAGTTCTGCTAATTTCAATTATTTAGTCTAATATGTATTTAAATTCTGTTGATAAATGCAACTATTAAGTCTCTGCTCATTGTAAGCATGACACAGCTGATAAAGAAGGAGCGATTGGTTGATATTGACAACAGTGCAATGATGACAGTAGAGATGATGCTTAGTTTATAGTTGATAAGCAGTTTGAATTACAATTTCAAGAATGAAATCAAGTTTATTTATTTATAAATTAATGTTATAACTATTTCCACTAAGTAAATAGAGTCAGTTAATACTAAGTGAAAAAGGATGAAAGAAGTGCATTTGATATTTTAAGGATTCCTCAAATGAAAACAGATATTAGAAACTCGGAATCGATTGAATGTTGACTTGACACCTTTCATAAAATATACTCATCGCTAGTTACTGTAAAAGATTTTTCAAAACGATGACAGGTCCTCTTTTGAGATGATGTTTAAAATACTTAATTATGCTATCCTACTTTAATAATTATATGATTAGTTTTATAAAATTTTAATGTTATCGCGAGAAGTAATAAAATTTATACAATATTTAAATGTTTTGAGGATTAAAAAAGGATTAATAAAAAGATTATTCTTAAGATGGCGTTTAGTTAATTAATTATCATTTCAATTTGGTTCTAATCATGAATTCAGATGATTATTGTTTGAAGATATTAATAATCCTAATTTTCGCTTTCAACACCATCATATATTATTGAATTATATCATATATATTTTTAAATTATGTAAATTTTTTATTTTAATTATAAATTTCTTCGATGAAATATAATCAATGCTCCTTGAATGTAATCTTCATGCAATTGATTATTTCTTTTGTTGAGTTGTTCACAGTCAATACTAACTATTCATAACTGTTTCATTAATTTTGTTGATGATTTCCATTATTTCACGATTTTTTCTATCATTTTCAGCTGCTAAGCTTATTTCCTTTCTATTTAATTGCACTTAACGATTCCTCTTCCTCTTCGTTCTTTATTTCCCGATCTTTCCCAAATAAATATCCTCCAAGTACTATTAAATCCTCAACAGGCTTGTTTAACTTTTCTACTTGCTCTTCGTTCTCTTTTTCAAGCTAGAGTGTTGAATTGTTCTTTTGACCTAAATCATCTCAAGCTTTGAGCAGAATGCTTAAACAAGTGGGTTTTTGTTCCCTTCACTCCGTTTATTAGTATTATGATGCACTATTTCTCATTTTAATGTACTGTTTCAATATCTTCCTCCGTGATTATCTGGCTTGAGTTGCCTGTTTCAATCCTCATGCGTCTAATCTTCTGAAACATTCAGCATCAGGTAGGATTAAATATTATTAAATATTTAAAATAAGCATGAGTTAATAATTATAACCATTTTATTGAGTCACCTACTTAAAGATGTCTTTCATGTGGATTTGTACATTAAGATAGTTGTTAACTCCTTCAATCACATTTAATCTTTTGTATAAATAAATGATCACTACTGCATTGGCTAAAGCTCAAGTTCACCTGCAGATGAGTAGCCTTTGTTTGCAGTTTCGTTTCGACAGGATTTAAGCAAAATGCAGTAAATTCAAAACTTACTAGTTATAATTCATTCAATACGGTATTAAATTAAATTAAAATAATATATATTTTATTTAAAATGATTTAATATAACTTTAGCTTCATTTAAATTGCCTTGACCATGTAAAAAGAGGAAGATATTCAGCAAGTGAAGATATGGTATGGCACAGAATATAAAACTAGTCAGTCAGATAACATTAATGGCGTGTTATGCCTTTTAAACGCAAAATAGATTTTGTTAAGGACTATGAAATATATTGAAGAAAGATTAGTAAATAAAATAATTGAAGTGAGTTTTTATGAATGTAATCTAGAGTTATTTACATTATCTTAAATGATAAGATTATTTACATAAAACCCAAGAGTAAAATTTACTGCAATTTTTGTAAAATATAAAAGCTAATCAAGAAAGTAAATTAATTAAATAATATAATAACAAAAAATGATAAGTGATCAAAGGAATGGAGACTGTCCCTAGTAATAGTATTACAACACTAATTAGTCCATCAACATCAATAAAAGCCACTAATACTAACAAGCTAGTTATAATGAAATGACAAGTGGTGGGAGTAATATGAACTAATAATAAAAATGGCAACACAATTAAAAATTCCACAATAATGGCAAAAGCAGTAATTCCTAAAATACTAATTAGAACCATATTAGCAATTTTAATTAATCAATGAAATAACATTTCGCAACAAACAACTGCAATTGGTAGCCAACTAACATTTACAGGCCAAAACCTCAAAATAACAATAATTAAAACTAAAAACAGAAGCAAGTCCAACATTAAGTTAAGAATTAGAGTAGCTTAGGCAATGTTCAAATACAAGCAATTTCACGCAGCTACAGCAATAGTAATAATAATACGGTCACATTGAGGTCTCTGGGGACCCCCATCTTTATAAGCTGTTAAGATTTATAAGGGACAAGCCCTATTAGTTTTTTGGAGATTCTCTCCTGGTATACTGAGTCTTCATCTTCTGCGCCTTCTTTTTCCTTTTCCTTTGTTTCTGTTTGTCTTTCTCTTTCTTGATTTTCCCTACTTTCCTCTCTTTTGGTTGATTATCTGGACATGATCTCCCATATCTTTGAATTTGAATTGTGTGTCAAAGTGCTTGACATTTATAGAGAATTTCAGATCTTTATGGGAGATTTGTTCTCTGCATCTGGAGGTAATTAGTTAGATTAGATCGCTTTTTAAGAAGTAGACGTGTTTCTAGAGGCATTTAATGTAGATCTCTATTTTGTTTAAGAGGGAGAAATAGTCTGAGCTGATTGATAGGCAGCATCTTTCATTTGCGGTGACATTTTTGAGAATGTCTATGTTGAAGAGTCTTACTAAGCTTTCTTGTTCTGGTGGGGTCTCTACAGCTGAGTTGGTAAGGGATTTAATGTGCTCGGCAAGTTGGCCTTTATTCATGTTTACCATCTTAATCATTTCATCGCTGTCTAAGTTTTGGTAGATTGCTGTAATTGCTTCAGAAAACCTTTTAGTGACTTTTTAGAGTCCACTGTTGATTGTTGTTATCCAAATAGAGATGCATGATTCTCTAGTATCAAATCTGTTTTGAAGTTGTGCTTTGGTTAAAGACTGCATATCTGATTATATTTAATATTAATTATATTAATATGCTATCTCTATATTATTAGGATCTATATTTAGTACTAAACCTTAATTAAATGATTAAGATTAATTTCCTATTTAGTACTAAATTTCTTCTGTGATGTATTTGACGTCATTGGTTTATTAGACTGAGTGCGTCATGGAGTGATACATTGATTTTCATTCTTCTTGAATGTCTGACTCTATATAGTAAGTATGTTAGCTGGAGTCGTCAATATATGAGCTATCGTTTGAGTTGTCGTCATATCTTTGTTTTTCTTCCACGGAACTCCAGTCTTCCTCGTTGTCTGTTTAAATTATCTTTTTTGTAATAATTTATCTGTTGTTTACTGTGTGGATGCTATCTCCATCCACTACATAGTGTTTGTTGCTATCTATGTCTGAGTAAGTACCTTATACCTTTTCGATATGGTCTGGTGGTGAAGGCAGTTGTTCAGAGTTAGTTAGATAGGATCTTTCGAGGTATTGTTGGGGTGTGTTGGGGTCTTATAAATTTGTTGTTAATTGATGCTAGTCTCAACATTTAAAAGAGTTGTTGAGTCCACAGTTGTATTGTCTCGGTATTGTTTTCTTTGTCAAACTGTATACCTGTTAGGTATATTTAGAACTGATTGACTGTCGAGTAGCCCATTCTTATAAGTTTTCTGTCTATGAAAGTTAGTATTTCTAATATGTGGAGTCCTCATTATTGTTAATTTTATTTAATAATATCTATTGTGTAAAGTGCTAGATGTTTGTAGTCATTGTTTTCAATATCCCCTTGAATTAGGTCTCGTTATGTTTTGCTCAGTATACCCATTCTGTGTTTCTTATTTAATCCGCAATAGTAATAATATTAGCAAAGTAGTGCGTTATCAGCATAAAAATTCCAGCAATAGTTAAAGCATTAATAACTGTGTGGAGTGAGTTCACAGATTCAGTAGTCTTAGACTGCGCAATAATAACAGTTAGAAGATACTTCAAGTTAGGGAAGTATTGGGATAGGAGGCAATACTAGCATAATTCAGAATGAGTAACACAATGACACATGAAGCAGCTTAAGCGGCAGTTAATTCGAGATCCTTGAAAGTGCACCTATCGATGTTCTCTCAGCAGTTCCAGAAAACATCACTGATCTCTACATTTACACTAACCTTGTTGGACTTTATAAGAATGACGTATCAGTCAATGATGATCTCTATGCTGTCTTGGATAAGATTACTACTTTCTACAGTAATAGTTATCTCTCAAATACTGCTACTCCATTGACAAGTGACCCAATCTTTTTGTAACTTTCCATTCTTGCTTTGAGATATTCCAATGGTGACTACTGCAACTTGATTATAACAATTTCCTCAAGACTAAATAGCCACATTTCAAGTGGTAAAGTTTCAATTCCTGCTCTCATCTCAAACTACTTGTTTTCTCCATTCAATTCAGTAAAAACAGCAATATGTAGAATTTTATTAATCTCTGGGAGAATATCAAGGTTGTTATAGCCAAGACTATTATAGCAGAATTACCAACTTGGCATCCTACATACAAATCTTGCCAGCCTAATGACTTAGAGAAAAGCTTTTTTAATCAGAGGAATCCGCTATGAGAAATCTCTCCTCATGCAGACGAAATCGAGACCACTCAATAAACGGGAGCGAGGTAGGACATCTTTATCATGAAACTATCAACCAATTGGTAACTAGCTGGCGCTAACTCACTCTTGTTGATGGAAAACGCGTCCTTCCCACGCAGCAACTAAACCAATAGCGTCCTGTAGAAGCTTAATGTCCCCATCCTGTTCCTTGGCCCATACCAGTACGACATGGCTCTAGTTGGAAAGGCATTCAGAATCATTTTATGCCGCGACCTCAACCCCATGCTTCTGCCTGTCTCTACAAAGTAAGCATTTCTCCCTTAACAAGCTAAAGAAACAGCTGCGACGCTATGCGCATGCCTTGGCTGTGGAGCTCTTTCACTTGGACATTGGGTGACTGACTGGCGCGTTCACATGATCTTTGGTCGATGACCTGAGGCATCTGAGCCTGCAGGATGTCTAATACTGTAATTGATTCTGGTTTTGGCCACCCAATCTGCGACATCACGAATCACCCATACTCTATTAAAAGTGCCAATCCGTAACTATTTGTATTTGGAGTTTATCTCAGCCTGGGAAATACTTGTCTGTGTCGTAGATTAGATGACGATGCGTCTTTTCAAGGGCTCTCGAATGACTATATTTGCTGGTCCCCATTTGCGTTTTTACCCTAGAATTCGTCTGAAACACTTATTTGGTAAGTTAGGCAAACTCTTAGTATTAAAATTTTTAATAGGCCAATTAAAATCAAATTCCCAATATTTAAAATCCAAGACGCCCTATTATATTATATTTAATTTAGAATATTAAAAGTTAGAAATTAGTAATGGAGTCAAGTTCAGATTAAAGTAAGGCTCCACAACAACAGATTCAGCAGCAAGCTCACTGGGCAAGGGAGAGGCGTACAGAGTGAGAGACATCTTCGAAGTCAAGGTCATCAGGAACGCCATTCACGACTAGGCCATGTATGAAAATGATCCCCGATTATAGGCTGTGTGAGTGGAGCACTCGAAGCTGATTTATGCAAGTGATATAACCAGAGTTGAGTCATTTATCAGTTAGAAGATGCTAGGGCTCCATGACCCCCCCTACTAGAACATCTACGCGGGAGCGCGCTCAGGTCGGGACATGGACGAAGTGACCTATTCTAGTGATAGAGAGAATTCAGACAGCAGTTCGCAAGATTCCCAGAAGGATAGTGTCAATGAAAAACTCTTAGGAGATGGAAGGCCACCAGCAAGAGGAGGAATGCAAGGGACAGAGGGAGAGGGAAGATGACACTTTGAGTGACGGAGAGGAAGTACATCATAAGCAGGGTCAAATTCTTCAAGAGTATGATCAAGAGACTAGACTTCTGCTCGACTCGCTTGGAGAGTACCAAATTCACAGTTTTAAACTTAGTAATTCATTCATAATAAACTAGCTTTTGATTATTCATTTATTTTTTATTTCCACGATTCTCTAAAATTTTACTTTTGGGGTTTTATCAATATTAAAGATAAGTTATTGGTAATTAATATATACATTTTAATTGGGTTTGCCCTATAATCATTCATTCATCAAGATAAGTTATTTAAATTAATCTAAATAATTAATTTCAATTAATATATCCCCGAATATTTCATCAAGTCAATTTAAATATATGCATATTCTCATTAGATATAATCACTAATATCTCGCATACTTAAGTTTATCAATTTGCCCTAATATTTTTGCATAATCATTAAAAGGATTATTATAAATCTCAATAGGAAACAAATAGATATTGTCTTTAGCCATTTAAGTTACTTTTCTTGAGAGTAGATACTTCAAACAGAAACAATATAGTAATAATTTTCAAATCTAACGAAATTAAGACTTCCCTTTATATTATAGTTAATCATGAGCATTCCAGGTGAAGAGGCTACTGAAAGTGGAACTCTTTGATTGAACAGAAATTGTTTGAAAATACTTGATCAAATTTAATATATGCTTCTAGAAGCCTATCCTCCAAATAATGTAGTATTTTGATTAACACAATAATTTAATTATTGAATCTGAAATCCTTGGATTCAGTTCCTGGGTTATCTTTATCTTAAGTTTTATTCGGCAATATATCCTTTTAACAAAGACTAAAAGAGTTATGTGATAGAACTTACCAGAGTTTGATACTGCTTAAGCAATAATTTGCATTAATATTTAATTCTTCAGAGATAATTAATATTTTCTTTGATAAATATAATTATATTTTTTTAAAAAAGTGTATGTATGATAAATAGGGAGCGTTGATTTGAAATTGCAATTTAAATAGGTTTTCTTTTTTTTTATTTAATTAAATGCAAATTTATTTTAATTTTTTAATAATTACAATATTAAAATAGTTATTATTTTCGAAATCATTTAAAATTTTTACTTTTTAAATTTAGAATATTTATCTTTGTAAACTGTTTCTAAATATTTTAATAATTATATTAAATTTTTAATATTTAATAAATTATCCCATTTATCCAATTATATATTTAAATTTTCATTTTTTAAACTTATTTTTAATCTTTTGTCAATTTATTAATTTTTTCACTGCTTATCTTTTATTTTTTTGTTGTATTTATTATAATTAGTAAATTTTTTAAATTATTGGTATAAAATTTAGGTCAATTTTGCTAAAAAATCGGAAGTTTAAATATTCAAAGAAATCAACAAATCTACCAAAAAAGTATAGTTTATTATAATATTTTATTAATTTAATATTAGATAATTTATGATTATATATGAGCTTAGAGTGGAGAGAAATCTCAATATTGAGCCTCTCAAAAATATTTAGCAATATAGTTTCCATGCGCAAATATTGTTTGTTTATTTTTATTTGTTTAAATATACCGAAACTCTGTCCAAATATCTAAAAAATTTTATTTTTGCGTGCGACTTTGGTTTTATAATCTTAAATTATTACGAGATGTATTCTTTTTTAATAATCATATTAGTACTACTGCATGCTTTTTAATGATAATCATATTCCACTTTCTATAAATCATAAAATCTGAATGTATCAAGGAGAGATTATAAGGTTGTTACTACTATTAGCAACATTTTATATCAGTAAAAAACTTATTGCTTTTTAACTTTAGCAGCATGCATTAAAATAAATTAATAATGTGCTAAAAATAATTAGGATATCAGATAATGGAAGAGTTAGAAGCGTAGTCGCTCGCAAAAAAAAGATTCTTACGAGTCACTCCAGATACATAAAACCACAGAATTTTGGCTGAGTAACGGTACAGACAAGAGAGAAAAATAATGCAGCACTATATCCATGACTGAACTAAACAACTAAATCAATTCTCTTAGTAAAAAAAATGGTTGAAATCCACTGCATTTGATTTGAAAAAAAATACATTTAAATTTATAATTTCAAGAATATTATTATAAACTATAGTTTTCAAGAAGGTTTATTGATTTCTTTGAATATTTATTAATTCGATTCAACATTAAATTTAAACTAATTAAAATAAAAATCAACATAAAATTTTTAATATTTAAATATTATTTTTGGGTTATTTTAATAATGATTTAAGAATTTAATATAAATATTTAAAAATTAGAAATAGTTTACTATGGATTAGAATTTTTGATTATAAAAAATGAATATGATTGATTTTCGGACATAATCAAAAGCCCAAAACCCTTTCAGTAGTTTGATTGAGTTTTTGATTGATAAAAGTAGACTATTAGTGCATACTTTATTAGGGTTTTAATAGGGTTTATGTAGGGGTTTAATGTTTAAATATTAGTAATTTAAGTGAGTATATGCGAGGTTTGGGGTCTGTTTATGACAGTGAGTATATAGATTTATTGTTTAAGTTGCGTTATGGATGTGATGAATATAATGATCAACTCAAGCCTATCCTTAATTACATATCTATAGCAAGACTGCTCCATAATTCTCCTGCAACTGTGAGGTCTCACTGTATATTAGCTTTGAATTTAAAGAGATATAATAGCTTAATTCTAAGTCTAAAAGACCTCTTAAATTTTAGCAACATTATGTCGATTATCTTATCAGATAATACTCTTAAATACTGGGCTCACTTCTCTCTGGCCTAGAGAGCTGTGATGTTTCATCGCCAATTTCCTGAGCTTCATATTTTTCGCTTAATCGATAGCTAACATATATAAATATAACGGAATATCTTACAAGACAGACAATCGCATTAAGAGAGTGATTGACTTTAATATTCCATTTTATAAGGATAATTTAAATTATATATTGGATTAAATGCAAAGAACTTAAGAGCATAATATAAAGTTCATACAAGCTGATGAAGCAGTATTTACGTTTAATACCTTCATATCAAGGTCTTGGTATAAGAGGTACAGTAACATTGAAGTGTATGATTAAAAGGTCAAGGTTTAAACTCATGCAATACTTGGTGGAATAAGCGAAGATAATGGCCTTGAGACTTATGTTATTCACCCTCGCTCAATAAAGACCGAATAAAACATAAAATTCTTGAAATAACTCAGAGATAAGAACGCCGACTAAGAGATTATTCTGTTTGTTGATAACTTGTCTGCCCATAAAACTAAAGACTCAAGGAAGGAATATGAAAGGCTAAACATAACACTTGTATTTAATGTTCCATACAGTCCTCAGTTCAATGGAATTGAATTATATTGGGGCTTATTAAAAGGAAACTACAAGAAACTTCTACTCTATCACTTGATGCACGATCTGAAGATCGATACAGTCGATTTTATAAAGAGTGCTGCCAAAAGAGTCAGCGATGATAAAGCTAAAGTATGCGCAAGAGAAGGGAGATTTTGTGTATATAAACTAGTTTTAGATTTAAACGAATGAATAAGTTAACATATCAAATTTGTCTGTAAAGGGGTTTTTTCTCTTTCTTTTCTTCCTCTTAAGGCTTGCCTGGGCCTATGTTTCTTCTCTTTGTGCAAGCTCCTGCATCTATGTTCATCTCGTCTGGCTTTTAGAAATCTTTGAAGAGTTTACTCAGTTCATGCTTTACTTGAGACTTTCTCTCTCTGTTTAACTTGCTGCGCTCTTTCATCAAGTATATAGCAGTTCCAGGTTTCTCAATAAAGTTATAAGGGTAAGCTTACTTGAGATGAATGGATACTTCTGTAGTTCCTAGAGCCAGGTGTCGCTGATTTTTATTCCTTTCTTCTCTTTTTTTTCAGGAGAGATACTTTAGCGTTTCTTGTGAGCTTCTTAAATTACTTCATTTAAGTACTCAGGTTTCAGAGTTCCAAGAACACCGAAGAAGAAGTTTCTCTCTGGCAACTTATTCGAGAGCTGTAGTTTTGATGGAAGGTAGAGAGCAACATCTGGATCACTCATAGCATCATCATAAATATTTTTTACAGAGATTTCAGGTAGTTAGGTATCTCTATCATCCTAATTTCATTAGACTTAAAAGCTTTAATCTCTTCATTAGTAAGGCTTTTAAGAATGAGATTTTAGTTCCCTCTTCAGTTGGCAAGAAGAGTCCAACTATAATGGATATATTAATCTTAATTAAGAACTTATCTTGCTATACCAAGTATCTATAGAGGTCTACTTTACTTCGAAATTTTCCTATTAAATTTTGTGATTAAATTCTCTTCATTGCATCATTCAGATACTCCTTCTTGCTTTCTCTTTCTGGAAATATTAAAGAAATTTAAAATTCTGGATATCTATTCTAAGTTAATTAAAATCTTACTACTAAATAGGGAGGACCTACTGGAGGTCAACTTTGAAAAGATATACAGAGAAGCATTGAAGAACTTGCTCCAAGTTTCACAGATTGATTTCCATTTTTATCAATCTATCTCCATTAAATTGCTCCTAATAATGTTTAATTATTTTAGGAGGTCCTCCAAATTAAGTTCAAACTTTATTTGGAGGACCTCCTAGAGAAACAAAACTTCATTAGGAGTATTTTAATTTACTAAAACTTATAAAATTCTCATAAAATATGTCAACTTACAGACTTCTATGGTTATTTAATTTTCTTACCTCTCAGCTGAGATTCTACCAGAGTGTCTTATACTCTACTATAATAGTTTATCTCGGTAGATTTTATCATTATTATAATAAAATATCTCAGAAAACTAAAATTAGCGCTGACCTTTTGAGAAGAGCGGCATTACTTGGATCAAGCCAATAAAAGTTATCATTCCAGCAACCAAGAAAAGTATAGACCAGAGACGCTTTTACTCAGTAGGAACCTACTTATGACAACTTTGACCAGTCTAGCTTTGAGATTTAAATATAAGTTAAGTAGGAGGTTATCAAAGAAGCTGTGCAAATTGAGGAGGAGGCTAAACAACCAGCCATAGAGCATTAATAAATACCAGCCAAAGTTGACTATTAATGCAAAGAATGCAATAAAGTTTTCCCTTACAAGTCAACTTATAAGAGACACTTGAGAGATATACACAACGATATGCCAAGGTTATATCTCAAGCATTAAAAGAAAGATGGAAAGTATGTCTGTGAGTTCTGTGAAAAGCCATATTCTCATACTAAAGACCTCAAAGTGCACTTAAAGAAAAGACACAATCAAAGTTTTGTCTTTATTCATGAACCTTCAGGGAATAGATTCCTCTAAAAAAGAAGATCAACAAATCCAGTGGAGTCTCTTAGAGTTGAAGTCTAAAAGTAAGTTAAAATGAAGAAAGCAGTCAAGAACTTTTCAGTCTCTGAGATCAATAAAATCATGGTTAAAATAGAGGCAATGAAGATTCCCATATTAAAAATTATTGACTTAGATTCTTGCCTAGAAAGCTACCTCACTCTTGAAGATAAAATAGAGAAGAGAGTCATTACTGATGACTAATATGCTTACAAGATATATCCATTCAATAACTTCCTTGCTGATGACAAGTTCTAAATGGAATTTGCGAATGAGTATTATGCTCTTTAAAAGTCAAAGTTCAATGAGTACAAGCATATCATCTAGCTTGATGCTATTTTACTCGGTAAAGATCATGTAGCCTTCAGGCTTCCTTTACTAGAATTGACTAACTAATAGAGAATTATTATCTGAAAATAGATGTCAGAGATAAATAAGCTAGATAGTATAGCAGATAGTTGAGGGGATTGAAGAGCTTCACAAGCTAGGTTATGTTCATAGAGACTTAAAGCCAGAGGACATCATGATGAACTTTCAGCCTCTTAGAGTTTATATTATTGACTTCAACAGAGCTCAAAGAGTGCAAGCCTCTGCATAAGGAAATGTATACGGCACTCCTGGATATTTCCCAGAGAGAGAGGATTAGAGAGATGGAGACACTTAATGGGATATCTGGGCTCTAGCAGTAATAATAATAGAGAGCGACATGCAAAGAAACGATTACTTTAGCTGCAGAGTTGAGAGAGATTCTAATCAGAGAATCAAACAATATCTCGATAGAAATAAAATAAATGGAGGTCTCAGAGAACTTGCATACTCAACTATTGTAAAGCTAAGCTAAAAGAATAAACAAACAATAGTAAAATCAAACAGCAACTTAGAAAGATAAAATTCAGAGAATTGCCACATGACTCTAAGCTAATGTTTGTGTGAAATATAAAAAAAACTCGCTTGTTATACTCACTTAAAATACTAATATTTAAACATTAAACTTCTACATAAACCCTATTAAAACCCTAATAAAGTATGCACTAATAGTCTACTTTTATCAATCAAAAAACTCAATCAAACTACTGAAAGGGTTTTGGGGTTTTGAATGCCTATGATTAATATTTAACTTAAAAATTATAATCAATTAATTACTCTTAAAAATACTTAAAAACAATTATGCGATATATGCAAATAAATCATCTCAAATTATTCCGAAGAGTTGTCCATCCCCTCCTTATATTATTATTTCTTCCGAATATTTCTAGATTAAGTTTATCTGGGGCAATAGTTTAATTAAAGTCGTATATTTTATCTGGTTTTGCTGAATGCTTATCTACTGCATCGAATATAACTGATTTTGCTGTGTGATAGTGCACTATTTGAGAGACTTTACCTTTAACAGCTACTATGAATGTTTCGTTGCAGTGGGCTGTATATTTTCCCCATCCTTAATATAGCACTCAGTCATAATATTGTAAAATCGTGAATAGTTAAATTCTTAAAATACAGTGAGATATAAATAAATGATGATGGTAATGTTTTTATAATTATTTATTTGAAATCTGTTTGATTTATTTTATTTATTACTTGGTCCCAGTCTTTATATTAATATATTTAAATAAAAACTATAAATAAATTTATTCAGAATTTATGATTTAAATGTTTTTTTTTCACCAAATATTAATTGAAATTTATGGCATTTAAAATAAATAAATAATTTATGCAAATATTTCTCAATGTCTGTAATTATAAAATAAACAAAATATATAATTGAACATAAATTATATTCAATTTTTGTAGAAAATTAATTACACTTTTGCTATAAATACTTTAGCAACTTATTTATAAATTTAAATTATTTTTTAATATATTAATATTGGGACCAAGTAGCAAATATAAAATTTTTTTACTACTTGGTCCCAAAGTATATAAACTAATTCAATAAATAAAACAAGTTTCTAAAAATAAATTAATAAAAATATAGAAATGTGTTTATATTTATAGTTCTATATATTTAAGAATTATTTAATTTACGATTATTTTACTATTTTGACTGACTCCATTAGTCGTTAGTTTTGACCCATCTCCCTTATCTACCTCTCTGTATCAATTCTTAGCGAGTAGTTTCCCTTGCCACATTTCTCTTGGAGTTTACTATCCATAAAATTAGCAGTCCATTTTCTTACACTAAATGTAAAGGCATGTCAATTATTTCCTTGTATGATAAAGTGGGGGTAAGGCAAGTCTTGTTTCAATCTCCAAGGTTGGTCCATCGCTATTACTTCATATAATTTTTGATTCTTTTTTTGACATCTTCTGCAATATCTTGCCACATTTGTAGATCTCTCACATCTCCTTCGAAAATGTTTGGTTGGGTTAAGAACTTGTATGTTAGTTTTCTTACTCTTTATTTCACTGTAGTCATTTCTACTCCCTTTGGTATCTTCACTAGTACTTCAGCAGGCCCCGTAAATATCTCCATTTTTCTTTTAATTTTAGTCTTTTTTCTTCTTATTTAAATTAGAATTTCATCTCATGCCTCTGTCAATCGTTACTCTTTGGTAGATAAATCTGCAGTATTTGCAAATTTTTTTTGCTGATTTTTTTTTCAATTAATTGTAATTCTTTGTGATCTTGTTTATGAAATAGTGATAGATGTGTTCTGATGGAAGTCCCCTTAAAAAATTTCTTATCACAAAAAGTGCAAATAGTCTCATTAGTGGTATCTATAAACTCTGGCTTTTCTCTATTTCTCATTATTATATTTTTTGCTGATAAATTCTATTGCCCTAGAAGCCATTAAATACAATTTTATTTCTCAACCATCCCTACAAATATTCAGATCACCGCAATTTGTTTATATCCAGAAATTTTGCCGCAAATTGCTTTTACGAAACCAACTTTCATAGAAAATGCATTCCATCGTCATTAGCCATTAGAGAAATTACTATATATATATATATATATGTAATTAATTAACAATTAATATAATTAAGTATATTACAAGATTAATTAGTAACATACAAGCTTTCGCATTGATATTATTTATCAAATCCTTACTTATATTATCACTAAACTTTTATGGCCAACTACAATTATATCATTATAATTACTCGTATTATTATAAGTAAGAGAAGTAGAATGTGTTTTAAAATATTTTTCAAAAAAATTCCAAAATTATTATCGCATATAAGATTGATTGTGCAGCTGTAGATGACTAGCATTGTTTTATTTTATTGCTTAAAATATAATAATTAAAAAAATAATTATAATTAGAAATGGCTTACATGAAGAAGATGATAAGCAAGAGAATTACTAAAAGTATAATTTTATCTATAGTGTAAGAAAACAATCAAGTTCAGGAATTTAGTATTAATTATGACTCATTTAATAGGGAATTGTATAGCAAAGTGATAGCTTTCAAAAACTTTTGCGGCAAAAAAAGGATTTATCAACATTTTGGGGCGTTGGAAAAAGCAGTAGGTAAGATAGAAAAGTTAATTAATCTATAATTTATAAAATTTCTTATTATTTTTATTGCATTTCACTTTAGTATAATTCCTATTTATATTTCCCTATGATGATTTTTTTAGGTCAATATAGTATTATTTCAATTTATAATAAGTATCAGTTTTAATGCTTTAAGTATAGTAGTTGACAAAAATCAGACCAGTTTACTGACCATAATTGCTTTTAATTCAAAAATTTAATGAATTTCAATAATAAAATCATTAATTAACTCATTATGCAATTAAGTACATCAGTCAAAAAATTAAAGAATTCCTATTATCAATTAAACTTTTTGAATTAGATGAATCAACCAAACTAGCCAGGGATCTCTGGCCATGACATCAGGGAGCTGTCAAATAAGTTCAGGTCTAAGAGTGATATGATAATCTACCTAAAATATAACAGTAAGTCTTTTATTTCTTACATTTAAGGGGGCTATTTTTTGCCTGCTGATGCTAATCTAACAGTGAGATTTCTCAGAGACATTTTTGCAGGAGATAAAGACCTGCTCAAAGCTGCCAATGTGATGGTTTTTAATTTGCCCTTTTAAGATGAGCTATCTGACGAAAAGGTTTTCGCATAAGTCAAGAATGACCCTGAAATAATGAGATTCATGAACTACTTCTCGGATTACCAGGTACTGCCAGATAGAAAATATTTCTATGGGGGTGCTTTGGACTTTGTGACCAAAGTATGTTGCTTTCAATGAGTACCCTTTCCATTAATCAAGGGTTTCAGCAGACAAAAGAAATTCTTTTTGTTCCCAAGTTATATAATCCCTACTTGGATTCCTTGGTATTTGAGTTTTTGAATTGAGGCCATCAGCAAGCATGCAAACTTTCTTAACGTAATACTCTGAAATATTCAAAATTTTAGTGATATCTGAGAAGGAGCATATCCAATTTTTATAATGAAAAGAGTTCAAGGAACCATCTCTTAACAGTGTAATATACTTGTCAACATCTGTTCGATCTTTTAAAGGCTCAGTAATGGACATTTATTTATTATGACTTAATATATATTAATTAATAGTTAATCGAGCTAATATTAATCACATTAAATAACAACCTTCATATATTTATTCTTGTAGATTTATTTTATAAAGAAATAATTAATCAGAATTTTTTCAATTTAAATTTTAATTGTCAGTTTACTCCCTTAAAATATTGTTTATTTTATAAAGTAGCATTAATTAAGATTTCTTAAAAAAATGCTGGTATAATTTAGATTGTATTCTTAGTTGTAAATATAATAAACACATCAATATAATTACTGACTTAACATATTTATTACTTAATAAAAAAAAGTTTAACAAAAAATAATTATTTATAGCTGTTTCACAAAACAAACCCTAGCTTATTCTATAAAAGCGTGTTCTCAAATTACTTCAATATATTTTCATCAAGCGAAGTTTTATTAGAAAGTAAAATAACTAATTTTTATATTAAAATTGCTTGATATTTTTTCAATAAGTAAATTAAAAATTATAAAATTATTTCATGTGTTATTTTACTCTATATTAAAGAAAATATTGGAATGTGCTAATTTATCTTAAATATTATCAACAAAATGTGTGTTACTCCTATCATATATCTTTCTGAGAAAAATCTTGAAACTATAATTTAACGGTATAACTTTAAACTTATAATCCTTGTCTAACTGGAAAAAACATTTCTTTGCATATTATTCCAAATAAAATATTGATTGTAAAGAATTAGAGCATTATGAGTATTGAGCCATAGAAGATTTAAAATATTTAATGAGCCATTAATTAAGAGGAGGTGAATATATTTAATCACATAAATAAAATGAAGCAGCTAAGAGAAACAATTTATAATAAGGCAGATGCAGAAAATTATCTGACAAATAATTAATTTTATTTACTAGAAATTAAAAAAAATTATAAATAATTTGCTTCTGTAAAGAGTTGAAATATTGTGTAATTACAATTTATAATAAGAATTTGATAAATAAAAAAGAAATTAATTAGATATAATCAAAAATGGAAAAATGTCTGAGCAGAAGATGCCGTGTCATTCAACATTAATGTAAGTTACAAAAAACATATCCAATTTTTTTATTTTACAGGGGTTGCACCTGGTAAGAGTGGTGGTGGGAACAGACAAACACTTCGCAGAGCAGCTAAGAAAAATGGTGAAGGAGTATTTAAATATGCAAATGGTGATATCTTAAAAGGAACATGGAAAGACAATGAAACGTTTTTTAGATTTACACTTTGTATATTGGCTTATTGTTTTTCATTTATTATTGATCGAATTCTTGTAATCATCTATTTTCCAAATTATTTATCATAAATATTAATTTATAAGGTTTAAATTCTTAACTTCTACAGGTAGTCCTTTTATCCCTCATATCATTATTCATCAGAGAAAAATGCCAACAATTATATTATTTATTTTACAATGCTGCATCTTCGTTTATAAATGAAATAGTGAGGATATGAGTTGTAATTTCCTTAAAATTAGAAGAAATAAAACTTTATATAAAAAATTATTTTTGATTTATTTTTTTAAAACTAAAGAAGGTGTATAGCGGTTTGGTTAAACTAATTTTCAATAATGCTCTGGATTTCAATATTCATTGAGAGTATACCTAGGGATAAAATTTCTTATAAGAATGTGGGCAATCAATAATTGAAAAAATAATATTTTAAATAGTTATATTTTTGTATTTATTCAGTTATATTTTTTTAAAGTTTTATTAAAAAAGGAAGGTTAAAGTTATTAAAATGAAAATATTGAGATAAGTTACTATTTAGAATAAAAAAATGGTTTTATGATAAAAGAATATAGTTCACTCAATGACCATTAAAATTATTTTAAAAATTAATAAAAGAATATGAAAAATTGAGTGAATAACAATTATTAATCTAATTACTCGTATTTTAAATAAGGAATATATAACTTGCTATTTTAGAACTTATAAATAAAATTAATTTTCGCATTTTGAAACATTTACTCATGAAAGGGATTAAGGAGAAGTGAGTAAAACCTGGACTCACTAAAAATTAATAAATTTTAAGGTTTGATCTCTATATTTATCTGAATATCTGATTCTCCAGTAGGGGAGGCATTATTAACTTTCATCTCGATTTAGTCAGAATATCTTTGGACAGTTAGTGAAATGTAAATTATATCAGTGTTTTTCTATTTATGAACTTTTCTCAACTTATTAGCTTTTCCTCTTTATTTTTGAACAATTTCGCACCTGAATACATTAGCATGGAATAATAGATTAGGATTTTATTTTTTAGGGATATATAGTAAAAAACAGATATTAAAAATCTAAAATTATAACTATGTTCATATGGGACACGCGTAGGGCTCTAATTCATTTGAATAGAGTTCGAAACCTAAGAAATCTACTTTTTTTATTATTTGATAAACTAATATATTTGAAGACAAATTAAACTCATGATTAAGATTAATAATAGATTTACAATCACCTTATTGCAGAAAAAATTACTCTTTTACTTAATTTATTTTTACTTTTAAACATCAAATTTTACAAGAGCTAAAACATGAATTAAAAGCGTCACAAGCTGAATTACAGATATTGCAAGATTAGGAATTAAATACTTTATTTTATTGTGAAGTCTTATTTGTAATTATTTAAATCATGCTAAAGTGATGGTGATAAAAATATAATTTCTGAATGTTCAATACTAGTATATATAAAATTAATAATAAATTATGAAGGTTGAAAAGGAAGATTACCCATCTCTAGCTTTAATGGATGAATTCATAGTTTACTCAAATGAAGGTTCAGATTATCCAACCACTCAGAGCATTCAAAAGACCAGACCATATCTTTGTCATCGTCCAATTTAAAATCTCTTATCATATTTGATATTTTGGTATTTGGTCTATGATAGAAATACACTAAGTGATACCTCCCAAGATATGAAAGAAACATTATACTTTAATTTGAAATAATTAAACTAAATGTTGCCATTATAGTGAGATATCGAAAATAAACAAGTTGTCTACTACTGATACTCTTATGCTTTGAGTATGATAACTTGTAATGTGTATGTTTATATTTATTTTTAATTTCTTTTATAAAATATTCTATGATGCAACTAAAGAAGCATTTGAAAAACTTATAATAAGGATGCTTCACTGAGAAGATGATAGTAACAAATAACAAGAAAAAAGATCTAATAATAACTCTGTAATATGTTTTTAAATCCTTATTATTTATTCAAAAATAAACTTAAAAAATGGCATTATTTGTAGATTGTAAAATTCTCATATAAATTGCTGTTAATTATGAAACATATAATCAAGTAATATGTTGCATTGTAACATATCTGATTAAAAACTTTATTAAATAGGAAAAGATAACAATAATACGATTAATATAAGATTTAATGACACAGACACACATTGTTGTTCTAATATAAATTAAAATCATATTATGAAATTATAATCAAATATAATTTAAAAGATGAACCTGACACAAATGAAAACAAGCAATTTAATCAAGATAAAGAAATGAAATTAATCGTATTAATTCTGCTAATTTAAGTATGTTTAACAATAATATAACTTTAAATTGTTATTCTAGGCCTCCATCCCAAGTTAAAGTCATTGAATTAAATAATGTTTTTTAAATTTATCATTAGGGAATTATAATTTATAAAAAGAAGCAGATTAATTTAAATTAATCATAAGTTAAAATAAAAAAGATTTAGATATGGATGAAGGGGCTGTATATTTACATAAAATATAAGCTACGAATTCTTAATCTATGTATTAATTTAATATCATTCAGCAATATTACTGAGGAGTAGTGATGAGCACAGAGACACAATACAGAGAAGAATTAATTCATGCTGAAGGAGATATCCACGAGGGTCAATAAATGAATGATTAAATTTTCACTTTTTTCCATTTTCAATATTATTTATTATATTCTTATAGTCTGTTATTTGTTTCTAGTAACCTTTAATTTTCCAAAGAAAATGTCATGAATGTGTTCCTTTTGACTATCAAAGTAACTAAATTAAAAAAATGAATAAGATATGTGGAATTGAATTTAATGCGTATTTTTTGTTTTTGCATTCTAATATTTACTTTATGATTAATTTATTATAAGTCTTCCATTTGAATATTTTTAAAGCGTTATCTTATAATTCGATGGATTTTTAGCATTTCTTATTTAATTAATCAAATTGGATAGGTCAATTTTAATTGCCATCTTCATGTTTATATTGAGTTATTTGTAGTTATCCAAATAATTAAATACTATATTTATTCATGAATATTCAATTTTCTAATACCAATTATGACGTCGTTACATTTTAAATAAATTAATTATATTTATTCTTTGTTATTGTAATAGCTGTAAACAGCAATCCATTTAGTAAAGATACGAAAATTTTGGAAGTTGTAAAATCTCTAAAATACAAAAGACATTATTGATAATTATATTAAATTATATTTGTAAATTAAATAAATCGAAAATTAAATTATTAATTAGGCGTAGGCTACCGAGTAAAAAATCGCGTTTCATCGGTAGCCTACGCTTTATATTCATGAATCAAAAAAATATTTTATTAAGTAAATTATTTGATTCAATATTCGGACTTTGTTCTGCTTACTCTATTGTAATTAAT
Source organism: Oxytricha trifallax (assembly GCA_000711775.1). Lineage (NCBI taxonomy): Eukaryota > Ciliophora > Spirotrichea > Sporadotrichida > Oxytrichidae > Oxytricha > Oxytricha trifallax. The sequence goes on along the minus strand of ARYC01017660.1, from coordinate 10,492 downwards.
AAATTATTTATCGATAAATTTTGCATTCTTGAACTTTAGAAATGTAGTTTATATTTTTCAAAAACCAATGTTGTTCATGAATTATAGTTTAATAAATTTTTCTCATTTTCTTTCGTTCATATTTTTTAATACTTTTTTTTAATTTATTCATATTCTTTTGATTTATATACTAGATTGGTTTGAAGTTCTCCTTTCAACTTACATAATTTCTACTATTTTTAAAAAGTCAAATTTCTACTATATATTCAGTATCTTTAAATTTGAAGTTCATTTTAAATTTTTCTGATCTACAATTTTTGGATCCTAATTCTTAATATATTGTATTAATTTACACAATGAATTTGTAAATTGAATTTATAAAATAAAGAATAATTCTAACATCAGAAAATTTATAAATCAAAGTTTGATAATCTAACTAAAACAATTGAAACTAATTTATTTTAAATGTGAAAATCATAAATTAAAGAATCAAATTAAAACAATTTTTCAATAAGATGCTAAAATATTTTTTATATCAATTTTAGAAATTAGTTAGATTAAATAGAAAAATATAATTGAATAATGAAATCTAATTAATTTCAAATTATTAAAATGTCTATAAACTTAATTCATCAATTAATAATTTTAAAGAAATGATAGTAGAATCATTTTAAAATGTCAATATTTTAAATAAATATATAGAATAAAAAAATACCAAAACTTACTTTTGATCAAATAATTTACTTAATAAAATATTTTTTTGATTCATGAATATAAAGCGTAGGCTACCGATGAAACGCGATTTTTTACTCGGTAGCCTACGCCTAATTAATAATTTAATTTTCGATTTATTTAATTTACAAATATAATTTAATATAATTATCAATAATGTCTTTTGTATTTTAGAGATTTTACAACTTCCAAAATTTTCGTATCTTTACTAATTATTTAAAATTATTTATTTAATTATCTAAAAATTAATATTCCTTATTTAAATTAAAACTTTATAACGCAAATGATAATTGATTATATAATTATATTTGCAAACATATTTTTTAACTTCATACAAAGAAACTTTTTACTCGTGATTATAAGTTAAGATCTCAAAATTTCAATTTTGTATTAGACTGAATGATAAATAAATTATATTTTTCTTAAATTAATGATATTCTTGGAATGAATACAATTGAATTTGGAAATAATAAAATAAACTTAAATTATCAAATTATCAGAAGTTAACTTTCTTGAAACAACTAAGAAATAAGGTACTAGTAAGACGGAATATTCAAAACAAGCTGCACTTCTCTATTGACGGTGTTGCCTTGTTGCTTTCTGGAACTATATAAATTAAGTTTAATTTTAACAACACAATCAACTAAAAAAATGTCCAAAAATTAAATTATTTTTATATCTTTCCAGGATACTATAAAAAAAAGTACGCCTTAAGTAAAATTATACTGATTTTTATTATTTATCAAATAAATACTATATTGTCTAAGTACCGATTATATGAAACTTTAATAATTTGTTTGTTTATAGTTTAAATTTAATTATATTTTCTAAATATAATACTTTCCTACTTTATTAAGTTTGGAATAATTTATCAAATATTAGCAATCTTCCTTTAAATTAAATAAATAAATTACTTATAAAATTTTCCACTAATTTTTCTCTTTTAAAAGCAATTAGCAAATGAGTATATATCCTATTGATTTAACTATAGCCAATTTAAATCAGAAAGAAAGGCATTAAGTCTTCTAATTAAAACTTATAATGAGCAGAGATTTATGAAACCGCTTTAAGTGAATTTATAATTTATAAAAGGAATTTAATTATTAAATTAAATGAAAAACTAAATTAATTAATAAGAATATCGAGACGAAAATAAATTTATCACTCACTTCGCACAACTATACTGGAAATGGGAGCGAGAAACTTTAAAAATGCTTGATAAAGACAATTAAGATACATGAGGATGATACGGTATATTATTACCTATTATTATTATTATTATTATTTGTATAATCATGATTTTAATAATAATTTATTCACAAAATTATTTATTTTATAAATCATTATTAGATGTGGCGTTGTTTTGGCCATAAAAGTGTATTTATTAGCTGTAAATTAATAGACTATCTGAAGTCCATTCTGTAAATATTCTCGGATTATGTTACAAGAAAGGATCATTAAGTTGAGCAAGCAAATATATAATAGACACCATTAGTGAATCAATCTTCCAAAGCTATTAATGTACAACTCAATATTTGATAAAAGTATGAATAATTTCATTAAAGAGATTTTCAAAAATAAGTTAATAATCATATGATAGTTATTCATTTCTTAATATTGTGTATATAAAACTATAATAAACTAGGTAGTTGAGCAGAAATTATATATAAACTTTAATGAGGACAAACTGAGGACATTTCTGAAATTTGATTAGAATCTGAATAAAACTCCTACATTAATTAGCATGATACATATCCCAATCCAATCGGGTTTTTAAAAGACAAAATAGATCTCTTTTTACTTTTCTCGTCAATAGATTACTCAAGTACATATAGCGTTGGAGCCCTAAATCACTTTTTAACTGCAAAAATATTCAATGATTTCCAGGAGGTAAACAACCGTAAATTCTCGTTTATTTAATTCCATAGCAAAAGTCTAATAAATTCAGTTTTTTAATGTGTAAAAAAAACTCATGAGTTTCCCTTATTTACTTGAAACATATATATCTCAAAAGAATATACTTCTCATAATCCCCATAAGTAATTGCCATATTCTCAATACAAATTATTTATTCAATTAGTATTGCATTTTTCCTTCATAAATGTTTTAATTAATAATCTTAATAGTTCAATACAATAATGAATATTAATATCTTTTAATTATCAGCCAATGAACAATTATAATAAATATCTTTTGATTGTTTAAGTTTTTTATAGTCATATTTGCATTAATATAATTGATAAATCAGATTTAAATAAAAACCCTTAATTGATATTAAACTACAATTAATTAAAAATTATTTTTAATTTTAGCTTGAGAATCAATTAAATTTTGAGAAAATCAAAAATAATTAAATTAAATTTGATTTGATAAAGCTGTATTTAGAATTAGAATTTTGATTGAATTAATATTAGCTAACAAAATAATGCCACTTAATATTTTACAATAAATTACACTTTATTTAGAATTTTTATATATGAAATAATGTATCTTTATTTAAATAATTTGGAGAAAATTGCTTGATTGATAAAGATGGAAAAGTTTAGCCTATATATTTTCTAGGTAATAGCTTTGTAAGTCTAAGTTGGAATTATACCTGAAAAGGATTTTAATAGTAGCAAAGAAAAACTTCAGCAACAAGAATTTAATAATCCTTTTCTATATAAAATCCCATGAGTCAAATTTAAAGAGAATTCAAATTCTAGGAAATGAATATTTAAGTCATCTAAATTAATATAAGCCTAAAAATTTCAAAAAATTATTCATTTTTCTTTAAAAAAATAAGTTCTTCTTCTTTAATTAGTCCTTTTACTTTATTCCTTAACACAAGAGCTTCTAGATCTAATATCGTTGAAGGGTAGAGCTTCAAAACTGTATAGCCTGCAAATATTAATTAACTTTAATTTAAAATTTGAGAGGATTATAATTATGTTACCATTAAGTCGTCATAATTATTCTTAAACAATGTCAGAGAGCAAATAAATCTTACTATGGTATTCTTAAGATTTTTATATCCTATCAAGCTGAGGAATATCCTGTCTGAGATAAGTCATTGATCTTGCAGTAGATATAAACACTAGAAAATTTCTTCCCCTATTTTCTTTTCATGTCATTTTAAGTATTTCTTCTTGTATATTCAAAACCCCAAAACCCCTTAATGAGGTTTATAAGTGCTTTGATTTGTAGGAAATTTGTTAGGGGTTGGGGTTATTGATTAAATGCGAGACTAAAATAGCAAGCTTTTGGGGTCTATTTATGATGAAGAGTATATAGATTGATTTAGTGTTTAAACTGCGCTATGGATGTGATATATATATACAGTGAATAAATCAAACCAGTACTAAACTATAAGTCTATTGCACTACTCTTAAAGCGAAGTCCTTCAACTGTTCGCTCCCATTGTCTTATAGCACTATAATTAAAGCAATAATAGCTTAATTCTAAACCTAAGAGGTAGTCAAAGTTTTTATAGAAGCATATTGACTATCTTATTAATGATAAAACTTTGAAGTATTGGGCTCATTTCTCTTTAGATAAACGAGCTACTATGTTTAATCGCCAATTCCCTGAGTTGAAGATCTCTGCTTAGTCTATAGCCAACAATGGTATCTCTTATATAGGTGTAAATCTTATTAAGAGAGTGATTGATTTCACTCTGCCATTTTACAACAACAACTTAAATTATATTTATAATTAAATCCAGAGAGCATAATAGAATAATATTAAGTTTATACATGCTGACGAGGCTGTGTTTACCTTCAAGACTTTCATCTAGAAGTCTTGGTATAAGAGGAATAGTAATAAAGAAGTATATGACTAAAAAGTCAAGGTATAAACAATGGCAATTCTTGGAGGAATTAGTGAGGATACTGGTTTAGAAACTTATGTCATTCATCCTCGCTCTATTAAGATAAAGTTTTTAGAACAGCTGAGAGAGAAGTACCCTGAATAAGAGATTATACTATTCGTTGATAATCTTTCAGTTCATAAGACAAAAGAAGCAAGGAAAAGTTATGAACAACTTAGAATAACGCCATTGTTCAACTTATCTTACAGTCCATAGTTTAATGGAATTGAGTTCTACTGGGGTATATTAAAAGGTCATTTCGAGAAACTGCTGCTATACCACTTGATGCATGACCTACCTATCGATACTGTAGACTTCATTATAAGTTCAGCAAAGAGAGTAGATAATTTGTTGGCTTAAAAGTGTGCTAAAGAAGGGAGAGTGAATGTATATAAATAAGTTTTGTAGTCAAGTTAATGAATATATAAGTCACATTTAAAATTCTTTAGAGGGAGCTGGCTTCTCTTTCTTTTCTTCTTCTTAAGGCTTGCTTGGGCCTAGGTTTCTTCTCTTGCTGCCAGCTCCAGCATCTATGTTCATTGACTCTGGAGGCTAAATATTTGAATAAAGTCTCTTGCTAACTTCATACTTTGTCTGCGACTTTCGCTCTCTGTGAAGCTTGCTCTATTCCTTCATCAAGAAGATGCCAGTACCAGATTTTTCTAAAGAGTTAAGCTACAAATCTTACTTGAAATATAAGGGTGCTTCTGCAGCTCTGAGAACCAGCTCTCACTTATCTTGATCCCTTGTTTGTCCTTATCTTCTGAAGAGATGCTGTACCTTTTCTTATGAGATTCTTGAATAATTTCTTTCAAGTAATCACCTTTTATTGTTGCAAGTATGCCAAAGAAATAGTTTCTTTCAGGAAGTTTATTTGACAGCTGCTTCTTAGTAGGCAGGTACAACGAAACCTCTGGGTCATTCATTGCATCATCATATAAATTAGTCACTGAGAATCCTGGATAGTTTGGAATCTCTGCAAACTTTACATCTTAACTTTTTAATGCTTTATTTTCTTCGCAGAGTATTGCTCTTAGAAATGAAATTTTAGTACCTTCCATCGTTGGCAGGAACAATCCAACTACATAATCAAGATAAGTTACTCTGAGTTCATTACCTTGCTGCACCAGGTAGCGGTGCAAATCCTCCTTGCTTCTAAATCTTTGAATCAATTCTTGTGCTTGCACTCTTTTCATTGCATCATTCATTGACTCCATCTTGCTTACAGATCTAAGAAATGATATTCAAATTTAAGTTTATTGATTTCAATTATATACCTCTGTACAACTTACTATTAAATATGGGCATCCAATAGGAGTTCAACCTCTTAGAAGGATATGGAGAAGGTTTTGAGAACTGGTTTCAAACTTGAGAGATTGATATCAATTTCTACTGTTATAGTTCCATATTTTTAAATTTAAATTGGTACGTTCTTAATTAGAAGCAGCTCCTAAACTGCTAGTACTTAATTAGGAGCTTTAATTAATGTTAGTACTTAATTAGGAGCACCCTAATTTTAATCATAAAATGACAAAATACCTCCTAAAACAGTACGTACGTAATTAGGAGCACCTCCTGAATTGGTACGTGCTATAATCAACTTATTATTGATAGAAATAATGGTTACTTTCTCACCCATATTTAGAGCTGGTTCGTCTCTTAGTGCTCATTTTTCTTGGCTAATACTCTAAAAACCTCCCTTCAAACTTATAGTGATGCAAAGCTTTCTTATGAGATCTGAGTTATAGATGCAGTTTTATAATTTTAAATTCAAATTTAAATATGAGCGCTAACAGTTTAAGAAAAACAACAGCACTTCCATCAAACTAAACGAAACTTACCTTTGACAGCAATAAAAAGTGTGATAGCTGTTAGATGAACTCTCATAAAGGATTACCAGAGCTATCACTTGAGGTCTCTGTTATTAAAATAGAAATTAATAATGAGTAAAAATTTATATATTTACCAGAAATTAGGAAATAATCAAGATTTACATTATAGTGTTAAATTATAATATTACGAATTAAAAAATTAAAACCGCACTCTAACCCAAACTGCAGATTGGTTTGAGTTAGAGTACGGTATAGTGTGATATTTAATATTTATTTATTTCATATTTAAAAATTACATCTCGTTTATTAGAGATAACATGCTGATTTAATTAATAAAATTATCATAATTGCTTTATTATAAATCACACTTAAAAAAATGAATCTTTTTTAAACTTTTTAAATTTTATATATTTAAAATCTCTAAAATATAATCAAATAGTTTATTAATTAAATCAGCATGTTATCTCTAATAAACGACTTGTAATTATAAATATAAAATAAATAAATATTAAATATCACACTATACCGCACTCTAACTCAAATCAATATGCCGTTTGGGATAGAGTGCGGTTTTAATTATTTAATTCGTAATATTATAATTTAACACTATAATGTAAATCTTGATTATTTCCTAATTTCTGCTAAATACTTAAATTTTTACTCAATAGAAATAAATGGCAAACAAGTGTGTGGGAGACAGAGAGGAGAAGAAAGGTAATAATGAAATTCCTATACAAACTGAAGAAGTTGAAGTCTATTTTTTGTGATTTATGTGAGATAGATTTTGCTCATAAATCAAGCTGGTATAGGCATATGAAGGAGCATAGAGAAGCCAAGCCTACTGTATACTTAAAGCATGACCAAATTGATGGAAAGTATGATTGCTTTGAGTGTTATAAGCAGTACTCTCGTGCAAGAGACTTATAGAAGCATCTTTTAAAAGCCCACAAGAAAGAAATAGAAGTTGAAGATTAAGACACTCAACTGAAGTTGCTCAACAAAAGAAAAGCAAGGGAGCCTATTTAAGTTGCTGAGCTTTAACAAGCAAGCGAATCATAGCATGTGAAGATTCACGCAACCTCTTCGCATCAGAGGTCACTAAAATCATGATTAAAATATAATACAAGAAAATTCCAGTACTTGCATAGATTGATTTAGATAATTCTCTCTATAGCTACCTAATTCTAGAGGACTCCTATGACAAGAAAGTTATTAAGGATCATCAGTATGCTTACAAGGTATATCCTTTCAACTATATCCTTAGTGATGATAAATATTAAATGGAGTTTACTAATGAATATTAAGTACTCACTGAGGCTAAGTTTAAAGATGCAAATACTTAATAAAGCTAGATGCTGTTCTCCAAACCAAAGATCATGTAGCTTTCAGACTACCACTCTTTGAAATGACACTCAGAGATTTCATAACTGATCAAAGAAATCATAGATAGCTTGCATTAATATCAACCTAAGCTATACAAGGTAGCAAAGACCTTCATAAGTTAGGCTTTGTTCACAGAGATCTCAAGCCTGAGAATATAATGTTGAACTTTTCATTAGTAACAGTAACAGTACAGTAACAATTATTGATTTCAACAGAGCCTTAAGAGTGGAAGTATCAAGGCTTGGAAGTGTAATGGGAACTCAAGGGTACTATCCAGAAAGAGAGGACTGGAGAGATGGAGACTTTTAGTGGGATGTGTGGGCTTTAGCAGCAATAATAATAGAGTGCGATATGCCTCGCAATGAATACTACTCTACAAGATGCGAGAAGATGCTAAACAAAGAATAAAGCAATTTATTGACAAAACAAGAGCATCTAAATCAATGAAACAAATGGCAGAGTCAATAATAATTAAACAAAACTCAAAATCAGACATCTTAATAGAGCAGATAGAGTTGTGGTTAAGTAAGATAAACTTCAGACCTCTACCACATGATCCTAAAGTGCATTTTGAGTGATTAAATTAAATACATTTACTATAAATTTTACATTAAAATCTTTTAATAATCCCAACCTCTAACAAATTCCCTACAAATCAAAGTTATAAACCTTATTTTGGTGTTTTGGGGTTTTGAATTAGTGATTCTAATGTTTCTTAATTTTAGGGGGGGAAGTTCCTGCCCCAAAATTTTCTATGCACCCAAGGGGGGAAGTTTCCTGCCCCAAAAAGGTAGTTTCCTGCCCCATACATAAAAATATGTAATTTTATAATTTTCAAAGAATCTTTATCATCTAATGGTGTTTCTAGCTTGATAATCAATTTAAAATTTAATGAAAATTACATTAATTATTAATAAAAACACTTATTTTAGCCTTGTCAGTAATATATAATTTGATAACGAATAATTATGTACCTTGAAAATTATATAATAATTAATGATGTATAGTACATGGTTATGGTTATTGAAATTGAAATTAATTTGTTTCTATTAAATTTATTGCAAAACATAAAATTTAATGTTGGGGACAGGAAACTACCTTTTGGGGCAGGAAACTTCCCCCCCCCCCAACTTTTATGTACAACTTAACATTTGATAAAAGTATGAATATTTTATTAAAGGGATTTTCAAATATAAATTAATATTCATATTATTGTTATTCACTTCTTAATATTGTGTATATAAAACTATAATTAACTAGGTAGTTAAGCAGAAATTATATATAAACTTTAATTAGGACAATCTGAGGACATTTCTGAAATTTGATTAGGATCTTAATAAAACTCCTACATTAATTAGCATGATACTTATCCCAATCAATCGGGTTTTAAAAAAATCAAAATAAATCTCTTTTTACTTTTCTTGTCAATAGATTACTCTTGTACATCTAGCGTTGGAGACCCATATCACTTTTTAACTGCAAAAATATTCAATGATTTCCAGGAGGTAAACAACCGTAAATTCTCGTTTATTTAATTCCATAGCAAAAGTCTAATAAATTCAGTTTGTTAATAGTGTAAAAAAAAAACTCATGAGTTCCCCTTATTTACTTGAAACATATATATCTCAAAAGAATATACTTCTCATAATCCCCATAAGTAATTGCCATATTCTCAATACAAATTATTTATTCAATTAGTATTGCATTTTTCCTTCATAAATGTTTTAATTAATAATCTTACTAGTTCAATACAATAATGAATTAATATCTTTTAATTATCAGCCAATGAACAATTATAATAAATATCTTTTGATTGTTTAAGTTTTTTATAGTCATATTTGCATTAATATAATTGATAAATCAGATTTAAATAAAAACCCTTAATTGATATTAAACTACAATTAATTAAAAATTATTTTTAATTTTAGCTTGAGAATCAATTAAATTTTGAGAAAATCAAAAATAATTAAATTAAATTTGATTTGATAAAGCTGTATTTAGAATTAGAATTTTGATTGAATTAATATTAGCTAACAAAATAATGCCACTTAATATTTTACAATAAATTACACTTTATTTAGAATTTTTATATATGAAATAATGTATCTTTATTTAAATAATTTGGAGAAAATTGCTTGATTGATAAAGATGGAAAAGTTTAGCCTATATATTTTCTAGGTAATAGCTTTGTAAGTCTAAGTTGGAATTATACCTGAAAAGGATTTTAATAGTAGCAAAGAAAAACTTCAGCAACAAGAATTTAATAATCCTTTTCTATATAAAATCCCATGAGTCAAATTTAAAGAGAATTCAAATTCTAGGAAATGAATATTTAAGTCATCTAAATTAATATAAGCCTAAAAATTTCAAAAAATTATTCATTTTTCTTTAAAAAAATAAGTTCTTCTTCTTTAATTAGTCCTTTTACTTTATTCCTTAACACAAGAGCTTCTAGATCTAATATCGTTGAAGGGTAGAGCTTCAAAACTGTATAGCCTGCAAATATTAATTAACTTTAATTTAAAATTTGAGAGGATTATAATTATGTTACCATTAAGTCGTCATAATTATTCTTAAACAATGTCAGAGAGCAAATAAATCTTACTATGGTATTCTTAAGATTTTTATATCCTATCAAGCTGAGGAATATCCTGTCTGAGATAAGTCATTGATCTTGCAGTAGATATAAACACTAGAAAATTTCTTCCCCTATTTTCTT
>ARYC01017659.1:0-12223 GCA_000711775.1 Oxytricha trifallax | reverse complement strand
TGGAGACCCATATCACTTTTTAACTGCAAAAATATTCAATGATTTCCAGGAGGTAAACAACCGTAAATTCTCGTTTATTTAATTCCATAGCAAAAGTCTAATAAATTCAGTTTGTTAATAGTGTAAAAAAAAAACTCATGAGTTCCCCTTATTTACTTGAAACATATATATCTCAAAAGAATATACTTCTCATAATCCCCATAAGTAATTGCCATATTCTCAATACAAATTATTTATTCAATTAGTATTGCATTTTTCCTTCATAAATGTTTTAATTAATAATCTTAATAGTTCAATACAATAATGAATATTAATATCTTTTAATTATCAGCCAATGAACAATTATAATAAATATCTTTTGATTGTTTAAGTTTTTTATAGTCATATTTGCATTAATATAATTGATAAATCAGATTTAAATAAAAACCCTTAATTGATATTAAACTACAATTAATTAAAAATTATTTTTAATTTTAGCTTGAGAATCAATTAAATTTTGAGAAAATCAAAAATAATTAAATTAAATTTGATTTGATAAAGCTGTATTTAGAATTAGAATTTTGATTGAATTAATATTAGCTAACAAAATAATGCCACTTAATATTTTACAATAAATTACACTTTATTTAGAATTTTTATATATGAAATAATGTATCTTTATTTAAATAATTTGGAGAAAATTGCTTGATTGATAAAGATGGAAAAGTTTAGCCTATATATTTTCTAGGTAATAGCTTTGTAAGTCTAAGTTGGAATTATACCTGAAAAGGATTTTAATAGTAGCAAAGAAAAACTTCAGCAACAAGAATTTAATAATCCTTTTCTATATAAAATCCCATGAGTCAAATTTAAAGAGAATTCAAATTCTAGGAAATGAATATTTAAGTCATCTAAATTAATATAAGCCTAAAAATTTCAAAAAATTATTCATTTTTCTTTAAAAAAATAAGTTCTTCTTCTTTAATTAGTCCTTTTACTTTATTCCTTAACACAAGAGCTTCTAGATCTAATATCGTTGAAGGGTAGAGCTTCAAAACTGTATAGCCTGCAAATATTAATTAACTTTAATTTAAAATTTGAGAGGATTATAATTATGTTACCATTAAGTCGTCATAATTATTCTTAAACAATGTCAGAGAGCAAATAAATCTTACTATGGTATTCTTAAGATTTTTATATCCTATCAAGCTGAGGAATATCCTGTCTGAGATAAGTCATTGATCTTGCAGTAGATATAAACACTAGAAAATTTCTTCCCCTATTTTCTTTTCATGTCATTTTAAGTATTTCTTCTTGTATATTCAAAACCCCAAAACCCCTTAATGAGGTTTATAAGTGCTTTGATTTGTAGGAAATTTGTTAGGGGTTGGGGTTATTGATTAAATGCGAGACTAAAATAGCAAGCTTTTGGGGTCTATTTATGATGAAGAGTATATAGATTGATTTAGTGTTTAAACTGCGCTATGGATGTGATATATATATACAGTGAATAAATCAAACCAGTACTAAACTATAAGTCTATTGCACTACTCTTAAAGCGAAGTCCTTCAACTGTTCGCTCCCATTGTCTTATAGCACTATAATTAAAGCAATAATAGCTTAATTCTAAACCTAAGAGGTAGTCAAAGTTTTTATAGAAGCATATTGACTATCTTATTAATGATAAAACTTTGAAGTATTGGGCTCATTTCTCTTTAGATAAACGAGCTACTATGTTTAATCGCCAATTCCCTGAGTTGAAGATCTCTGCTTAGTCTATAGCCAACAATGGTATCTCTTATATAGGTGTAAATCTTATTAAGAGAGTGATTGATTTCACTCTGCCATTTTACAACAACAACTTAAATTATATTTATAATTAAATCCAGAGAGCATAATAGAATAATATTAAGTTTATACATGCTGACGAGGCTGTGTTTACCTTCAAGACTTTCATCTAGAAGTCTTGGTATAAGAGGAATAGTAATAAAGAAGTATATGACTAAAAAGTCAAGGTATAAACAATGGCAATTCTTGGAGGAATTAGTGAGGATACTGGTTTAGAAACTTATGTCATTCATCCTCGCTCTATTAAGATAAAGTTTTTAGAACAGCTGAGAGAGAAGTACCCTGAATAAGAGATTATACTATTCGTTGATAATCTTTCAGTTCATAAGACAAAAGAAGCAAGGAAAAGTTATGAACAACTTAGAATAACGCCATTGTTCAACTTATCTTACAGTCCATAGTTTAATGGAATTGAGTTCTACTGGGGTATATTAAAAGGTCATTTCGAGAAACTGCTGCTATACCACTTGATGCATGACCTACCTATCGATACTGTAGACTTCATTATAAGTTCAGCAAAGAGAGTAGATAATTTGTTGGCTTAAAAGTGTGCTAAAGAAGGGAGAGTGAATGTATATAAATAAGTTTTGTAGTCAAGTTAATGAATATATAAGTCACATTTAAAATTCTTTAGAGGGAGCTGGCTTCTCTTTCTTTTCTTCCTCTTTAGGTTTGCTTGGGCCTATGTTTCTTCTCTTGCTGCCAGCTCCAGTATCTATGTTCATTGACTCTGGAGGCTAATTATTTGAATAAATTCTCTTGCTAACTTCATATTTTGTCTGCGACTTTCGCTCTCTGTGAAGCTTGCTCTATTCCTTCATCAAAAGATGCCAGTGCCAGATTTTTCTAAAGAGTTAAGCTACAAATCTTACTTGAAATATGAGGGTGCTTCTGCAGCTCTGATAGCCAGCTCTCACTTATCTTGATCCCTTGTTTTTCCTTATCTTTTGATGAGATGCTGTACCTTTTCTTATTAGATTCTTGAATAATTTCTTTCAAGTAATCACCTTTTATTGTTGCAAGTATGCCAAAGAAATAGTTTCTTTCAGGAAGTTTATTTGACAGCTGCTTCTTAGTAGGCAGGTACAACGAAACCTCTGGGTCATTCATTGCATCATCATATAAATTAGTCACTGAGAATCCTGGATAGTTTGGAATCTCTGCAAACTTTACATCTTAACTTTTTAATGCTTTATTTTCTTCGCAGAGTATTGCTCTTAGAAATGAAATTTTAGTACCTTCCATCGTTGGCAGGAACAATCCAACTACATAATCAAGATAAGTTACTCTGAGTTCATTACCTTGCTGCACCAGGTAGCGGTGCAAATCCTCCTTGCTTCTAAATCTTTGAATCAATTCTTGTGCTTGCACTCTTTTCATTGCATCATTCATTGACTCCATCTTGCTTACAGATCTATGAAATGATATTCAAATTTAAGTTTATTGATTTCAATTATATGCCTCTGTAAACTTAATATTAAATATGGGCATCAGGTCAACCTCTTAGAAGGATATGGAGAAGGTTTAGAGAACTGGTTTCAAACTTGAGAGATTGATATCAATTTCTACTGTTATAGTTCCATATTTTTAAATTTAAATTGGTACGTTCTTAATTAGAAGCAGCTCCTAAACTGCTAGTACTTAATTAGGAGCTTTAATTAATGTTAGTACTTAATTAGGAGCACCCTAATTTTAATCATAAAATGACAAAATACCTCCTAAAACAGTACGTACGTAATTAGGAGCACCTCCTGAATTGGTACGTGCTATAATCAACTTATTATTGATAGAAATAATGGTTACTTTCTCACCCATATTTAGAGCTGGTTCGTCTCTTAGTGCTCATTTTTCTTGGCTAATACTCTAAAAACCTCCCTTCAAACTTATAGTGATGCAAAGCTTTCTTATGAGATCTGAGTTATAGATGCAGTTTTATAATTTTAAATTCAAATTTAAATATGAGCGCTAACAGTTTAAGAAAAACAACAGCACTTCCATCAAACTAAACGAAACTTACCTTTGACAGCAATAAAAAGTGTGATAGCTGTTAGATGAACTCTCATAAAGGATTACCAGAGCTATCACTTGAGGTCTCTGTTATTAAAATAGAAATTAATAATGAGTAAAAATTTAAATATTTACCAGAAATTAGGAAATAATCAAAATTTACATTATAGTATTAAATTATAATATTTCGAATTAAATAATTAAAACCGCACTCCAACCCAAACGGCAGATCGATATGAGTTAGAATGCGGTATAGTGTGATATTTAATATTAATTTATTTTATATTTAAAAATTACATCTCGTTTATTAGAGATAACATGCTGAATTAATGAATAAAATTATCTTAATTGCTTTATTATAAATCATACTTAAAAAATGAATAATTTTAAAACTTTTTTAATTTTATATATTTAAAATCTCTAAAATATAATCAAACAGTTTATTCATTAATTCAGCATGTTATCTCTAATAAACGAGATGTAATTTTTAAATATAAAATAAATTAATATTAAATATCACACTATACCGCATTCTAACTCATATCGATCTGCCGTTTGGGTTGGAGTGCGGTTTTAATTATTTAATTCGAAATATTATAATTTAATACTATAATGTAAATTTTGATTATTTCCTAATTTCTGGTAAATATTTAAATTTTTACTCAATAGAAAAATAAATGGCAAACAAGTGTGTGGGAGACAGAGAGGAGAAGAAAGGTAATAATGAAATTCCTATACAAACTGAAGAAGTTGAAGTCTATTTTTTGTGATTTATGTGAGATAGATTTTGCTCATAAATCAAGCTGGTATAGGCATATGAAGGAGCATAGAGAAGCCAAGCCTACTGTATACTTAAAGCATGACCAAATTGATGGAAAGTATGATTGCTTTGAGTGTTATAAGCAGTACTCTCGTGCAAGAGACTTATAGAAGCATCTTTTAAAAGCCCACAAGAAAGAAATAGAAGTTGAAGATTAAGACACTCAACTGAAGTTGCTCAACAAAAGAAAAGCAAGGGAGCCTCTTTAAGTTGCTGAGCTTTAACAAGCAAGCGAATCAGAGCATGTGAGGATTGCACGCAACCTCTTAGCATCAGAGGTCACTAAAATCATGATTAAAATATAATACAAGAAAATTCCAGTACTAGCATAGATTGATTTAGATACTTCTCTCTAAAGCTACCTAATTCTAGAGGACTCCTATGACAAGAAAGTTATTAAGGATCATCAGTATGCTTACAAGGTATATCCTTTCAACTATCTCCTTAGTGATGATAAATATTAAATGGAGTTTACTAATGAATATTAAGTACTCACTGAGGCTAAGTTTAAAGATGCAAATACTTAATAAAGCTAGATGCTGTTCTCCAAACCAAAGATCATGTAGCTTTCAGACTACCACTCTTTGAAATGACACTCAGAGATTTCATAACTGATCAAAGAAATCATAGATAGCTTGCATTAATATCAACCTAAGCTATACAAGGTAGCAAAGACCTTCATAAGTTAGGCTTTGTTCACAGAGATCTCAAGCCTGAGAATATAATGTTGAACTTTTCATTAGTAACAGTAACAGTACAGTAACAATTATTGATTTCAACAGAGCCTTAAGAGTGGAAGTATCAAGGCTTGGAAGTGTAATGGGAACTCAAGGGTACTATCCAGAAAGAGAGGACTGGAGAGATGGAGACTTTTAGTGGGATGTGTGGGCTTTAGCAGCAATAATAATAGAGTGCGATATGCCTCGCAATGAATACTACTCTACAAGATGCGAGAAGATGCTAAACAAAGAATAAAGCAATTTATTGACAAAACAAGAGCATCTAAATCAATGAAACAAATGGCAGAGTCAATAATAATTAAACAAAACTCAAAATCAGACATCTTAATAGAGCAGATAGAGTTGTGGTTAAGTAAGATAAACTTCAGACCTCTACCACATGATCCTAAAGTGCATTTTGAGTGATTAAATTAAATACATTTACTATAAATTTCACATTAAAACCTATTAATAACCCCAACCCCTAACAAATTCCCTACAAATCAAAGCACTTATAAACCTCATTAAGGGGTTTTGGGGTTTTGATTGATTGACTAAATAAATAACTCTAATGTAAAGTTTAATTTAACGGGGGGGGGGGGAAGTTTCCTGCCCCAAAATTTTATATGCACCCAAGGGGGGAAGTTTCCTGCCCCCAAAAAGGTAGTTTCCTGCCCCATACATAAAAATATGCAATTTTTATAATTTTCAAAGAATCTTTATCATCTATCAAATATCATTTCTACCTTGATAATCAATTTAAAATTTAATGAAAATTACATTAATTATTAAAAAAAACACTTATTTTAGCCTTGTCAATAATATATAATTTGATAACGAATAATTATGTACCTTGAAAATTATATAATAATTAATGATGTATAGTACATGGTTATGGTTATTGAAATTGAAATTAATTTGTTTCTATTAAATTTATTGCAAAACATAAAATTTAATGTTGGGGACAGGAAACTACCTTTTGGGGCAGGAAACTTCCCCCCCCCCCAACTTTTATGTACAACTTAACATTTGATAAAAGTATGAATATTTTATTAAAGGGATTTTCAAATATAAATTAATATTCATATTATTGTTATTCACTTCTTAATATTGTGTATATAAAACTATAATTAACTAGGTAGTTAAGCAGAAATTATATATAAACTTTAATTAGGACAATCTGAGGACATTTCTGAAATTTGATTAGGATCTTAATAAAACTCCTACATTAATTAGCATGATACTTATCCCAATCAATCGGGTTTTAAAAAAATCAAAATAAATCTCTTTTTACTTTTCTTGTCAATAGATTACTCTTGTACATCTAGCGTTGGAGACCCATATCACTTTTTAACTGCAAAAATATTCAATGATTTCCAGGAGGTAAACAACCGTAAATTCTCGTTTATTTAATTCCATAGCAAAAGTCTAATAAATTCAGTTTGTTAATAGTGTAAAAAAAAAACTCATGAGTTCCCCTTATTTACTTGAAACATATATATCTCAAAAGAATATACTTCTCATAATCCCCATAAGTAATTGCCATATTCTCAATACAAATTATTTATTCAATTAGTATTGCATTATTTCCTTCATAAATGTTTTAATTAATAATCTTAATAGTTCAATACAATAATGAATATTAATATCTTTTAATTATCAGCCAATGAACAATTATAATAAATATCTTTTGATTGTTTAAGTTTTTTATAGTCATATTTGCATTAATATAATTGATAAATCAGATTTAAATAAAAACCCTTAATTGATATTAAACTACAATTAATTAAAAATTATTTTTAATTTTAGCTTGAGAATCAATTAAATTTTGAGAAAATCAAAAATAATTAAATTAAATTTGATTTGATAAAGCTGTATTTAGAATTAGAATTTTGATTGAATTAATATTAGCTAACAAAATAATGCCACTTAATATTTTACAATAAATTACACTTTATTTAGAATTTTTATATATGAAATAATGTATCTTTATTTAAATAATTTGGAGAAAATTGCTTGATTGATAAAGATGGAAAAGTTTAGCCTATATATTTTCTAGGTAATAGCTTTGTAAGTCTAAGTTGGAATTATACCTGAAAAGGATTTTAATAGTAGCAAAGAAAAACTTCAGCAACAAGAATTTAATAATCCTTTTCTATATAAAATCCCATGAGTCAAATTTAAAGAGAATTCAAATTCTAGGAAATGAATATTTAAGTCATCTAAATTAATATAAGCCTAAAAATTTCAAAAAATTATTCATTTTTCTTTAAAAAAATAAGTTCTTCTTCTTTAATTAGTCCTTTTACTTTATTCCTTAACACAAGAGCTTCTAGATCTAATATCGTTGAAGGGTAGAGCTTCAAAACTGTATAGCCTGCAAATATTAATTAACTTTAATTTAAAATTTGAGAGGATTATAATTATGTTACCATTAAGTCGTCATAATTATTCTTAAACAATGTCAGAGAGCAAATAAATCTTACTATGGTATTCTTAAGATTTTTATATCCTATCAAGCTGAGGAATATCCTGTCTGAGATAAGTCATTGATCTTGCAGTAGATATAAACACTAGAAAATTTCTTCCCCTATTTTCTTTTCATGTCATTTTAAGTATTTCTTCTTGTATATTCAAAACCCCAAAACCCCTTAATGAGGTTTATAAGTGCTTTGATTTGTAGGAAATTTGTTAGGGGTTGGGGTTATTGATTAAATGCGAGACTAAAATAGCAAGCTTTTGGGGTCTATTTATGATGAAGAGTATATAGATTGATTTAGTGTTTAAACTGCGCTATGGATGTGATATATATATACAGTGAATAAATCAAACCAGTACTAAACTATAAGTCTATTGCACTACTCTTAAAGCGAAGTCCTTCAACTGTTCGCTCCCATTGTCTTATAGCACTATAATTAAAGCAATAATAGCTTAATTCTAAACCTAAGAGGTAGTCAAAGTTTTTATAGAAGCATATTGACTATCTTATTAATGATAAAACTTTGAAGTATTGGGCTCATTTCTCTTTAGATAAACGAGCTACTATGTTTAATCGCCAATTCCCTGAGTTGAAGATCTCTGCTTAGTCTATAGCCAACAATGGTATCTCTTATATAGGTGTAAATCTTATTAAGAGAGTGATTGATTTCACTCTGCCATTTTACAACAACAACTTAAATTATATTTATAATTAAATCCAGAGAGCATAATAGAATAATATTAAGTTTATACATGCTGACGAGGCTGTGTTTACCTTCAAGACTTTCATCTAGAAGTCTTGGTATAAGAGGAATAGTAATAAAGAAGTATATGACTAAAAAGTCAAGGTATAAACAATGGCAATTCTTGGAGGAATTAGTGAGGATACTGGTTTAGAAACTTATGTCATTCATCCTCGCTCTATTAAGATAAAGTTTTTAGAACAGCTGAGAGAGAAGTACCCTGAATAAGAGATTATACTATTCGTTGATAATCTTTCAGTTCATAAGACAAAAGAAGCAAGGAAAAGTTATGAACAACTTAGAATAACGCCATTGTTCAACTTATCTTACAGTCCATAGTTTAATGGAATTGAGTTCTACTGGGGTATATTAAAAGGTCATTTCGAGAAACTGCTGCTATACCACTTGATGCATGACCTACCTATCGATACTGTAGACTTCATTATAAGTTCAGCAAAGAGAGTAGATAATTTGTTGGCTTAAAAGTGTGCTAAAGAAGGGAGAGTGAATGTATATAAATAAGTTTTGTAGTCAAGTTAATGAATATATAAGTCACATTTAAAATTCTTTAGAGGGAGCTGGCTTCTCTTTCTTTTCTTCCTCTTAAGGCTTGCTTGGGCCTAGGTTTCTTCTCTTGCTGCCAGCTCCAGCATCTATGTTCATTGACTCTGGAGGCTAAATATTTGAATAAAGTCTCTTGCTAACTTCATACTTTGTCTGCGACTTTCGCTCTCTGTGAAGCTTGCTCTATTCCTTCATCAAGAAGATGCCAGTACCAGATTTTTCTAAAGAGTTAAGCTACAAATCTTACTTGAAATATAAGGGTGCTTCTGCAGCTCTGATAGCCAGCTCTCACTTATCTTGATCCCTTGTTTGTCCTTATCTTCTGAAGAGATGCTGTACCTTTTCTTATGAGATTCTTGAATAATTTCTTTCAAGTAATCACCTTTAATTGTTGCAAGTATGCCAAAGAAATAGTTTCTTTCAGGAAGTTTATTTGACAGCTGCTTCTTAGTAGGCAGGTACAACGAAACCTCTGGGTCATTCATTGCATCATCATATAAATTAGTCACTGAGAATCCTGGATAGTTTGGAATCTCTGCAAACTTTACATCTTAACTTTTTAATGCTTTATTTTCTTCGCAGAGTATTGCTCTTAGAAATGAAATTTTAGTACCTTCCATCGTTGGCAGGAACAATCCAACTACATAATCAAGATAAGTTACTCTGAGTTCATTACCTTGCTGCACCAGGTAGCGGTGCAAATCCTCCTTGCTTCTAAATCTTTGAATCAATTCTTGTGCTTGCACTCTTTTCATTGCATCATTCATTGACTCCATCTTGCTTACAGATCTATGAAATGATATTCAAATTTAAGTTTATTGATTTCAATTATATACCTCTGTAAAATTTACTATTAAATATGGGCATCCTATAGGAGGTCAACCTCTAAGAAGGATATGGAGAAGGTTTAGAGAACTGGTTTCAAACTTGAGAGATTGATATCAATTTCTACTGTTATAGTTCCATATTTTTAAATTTAAATTGGTACGTTCTTAATTAGGAGCAGCTCCTAAAATGCTAGTACTTAATTAGGAGCTTTAATTAATGTTAGTACTTAATTAGGAGCACCCTAATTTTAATCATAAAATGACAAAATACCTCCTAAAACAGTACGTACGTAATTAGGAGCACCTCCTGAATTGGTACGTGCTATAATCAACTTATTATTGATAGAAATAATGGTTACTTTCTCACCCATATTTAGAGCTGGTTCGTCTCTTAGTGCTCATTTTTCTTGGCTAATACTCTAAAAACCTCCCTTCAAACTTATAGTGATGCAAAGCTTTCTTATGAGATCTGAGTTATAGATGCAGTTTTATAATTTTAAATTCAAATTTAAATATGAGCGCTAACAGTTTAAGAAAAACAACAGCACTTCCATCAAACTAAACGAAACTTACCTTTGACAGCAATAAAAAGTGTGATAGCTGTTAGATGAACTCTCATAAAGGATTACCAGAGCTATCACTTGAGGTCTCTGTTATTAAAATAGAAATTAATAATGAGTAAAAATTTAAATATTTACCAGAAATTAGGAAATAATCAAAATTTACATTATAGTATTAAATTATAATATTTCGAATTAAATAATTAAAACCGCACTCCAACCCAAACGGCAGATCGATATGAGTTAGAATGCGGTATAGTGTGATATTTAATATTAATTTATTTTATATTTAAAAATTACATCTCGTTTATTAGAGATAACATGCTGAATTAATGAATAAAATTATCTTAATTGCTTTATTATAAATCATACTTAAAAAATGAATAATTTTAAACTTTTTTAATTTTATATATTTAAAATCTCTAAAATATAATCAAACAGTTTATTCATTAATTCAGCATGTTATCTCTAATAAACGAGATGTAATTTTTAAATATAAAATAAATTAATATTAAATATCACACTATACCGCATTCTAACTCATATCGATCTGCCGTTTGGGTTGGAGTGCGGTTTTAATTATTTAATTCGAAATATTATAATTTAATACTATAATGTAAATTTTGATTATTTCCTAATTTCTGGTAAATATTTAAATTTTTACTCAATAGAAAATAAATGGCAAACAAGTGTGTGGGAGACAGAGAGGAGAAGAAAGGTAATAATGAAATTCCTATACAAACTGAAGAAGTTGAAGTCTATTTTTTGTGATTTATGTGAGATAGATTTTGCTCATAAATCAAGCTGGTATAGGCATATGAAGGAGCATAGAGAAGCCAAGCCTACTGTATACTTAAAGCATGACCAAATTGATGGAAAGTATGATTGCTTTGAGTGTTATAAGCAGTACTCTCGTGCAAGAGACTTATAGAAGCATCTTTTAAAAGCCCACAAGAAAGAAATAGAAGTTGAAGATTAAGACACTCAACTGAAGTTGCTCAACAAAAGAAAAGCAAGGGAGCCTCTTTAAGTTGCTGAGCTTTAACAGGCAAGCGAATCAGAGTATGTGAGGATTGCACGCAACCTCTTAGCATCAGAGGTCACTAAAATCATGATTTAAATATAATACAAGAAAATTCCAGTACTTGCATAGATTGATTTTTAGATACTTCTCTCTAAAGCTACCTAATTCTAGAGGACTCCTATGACAAGAAAGTTATTAAGGATCATCAGTATGCTTACAAGGTATATCCTTTCAACTATATCCTTAGTGATGATAAATATTAAATGGAGTTTACTAATGAATATTAAGTACTCACTGAGGCTAAGTTTAAAGATGCAAATACTTAATAAAGCTAGATGCTGTTCTCCAAACCAAAGATCATGTAGCTTTCAGACTACCACTCTTTGAAATGACACTCAGAGATTTCATAACTGATCAAAGAAATCATAGATAGCTTGCATTAATATCAACCTAAGCTATACAAGGTAGCAAAGACCTTCATAAGTTAGGCTTTGTTCACAGAGATCTCAAGCCTGAGAATATAATGTTGAACTTTTCATTAGTAACAGTAACAGTACAGTAACAATTATTGATTTCAACAGAGCCTTAAGAGTGGAAGTATCAAGGCTTGGAAGTGTAATGGGAACTCAAGGGTACTATCCAGAAAGAGAGTGA
>ARYC01017658.1:0-89057 GCA_000711775.1 Oxytricha trifallax | reverse complement strand
TGGGATGTGTGGGCTTTAGCAGCAATAATAATAGAGTGCGATATGCCTCGCAATGAATACTACTCTACAAGATGCGAGAAGATGCTAAACAAAGAATAAAGCAATTTATTGACAAAACAAGAGCATCTAAATCAATGAAACAAATGGCAGAGTCAATAATAATTAAACAAAACTCAAAATCAGACATCTTAATAGAGCAGATAGAGTTGTGGTTAAGTAAGATAAACTTCAGACCTCTACCACATGATCCTAAAGTGCATTTTGAGTGATTAAATTAAATACATTTACTATAAATTTCACATTAAAAGCTATTAATAACTTCAACCCCTAACAAATTCCCTACAAATCAAAGCACTTATAAACCTCATTAAGGGGTTTTGGGGTTTTGATTAGTGAATCAATCTTCTCTAAAACTTTTAGGGGGGGGAAGTTTCCTGCCCCAAAATTTTCTATGCACCCAAGGGGGGAAGTTTCCTGACCCAAAAAGGTAGTTTCCTGCCCCATACATAAAAATATGTAATTTTTATAATTTTCAAAGAATATTTATCATCAATTATGATGTTTAATTTAGCTTAAAATATCATTTCTACCTTGATAATAAATTTAATGAAAATTACATTAACTAATAAAAAAAACACTTATTTTAGCCTTGTCAGTAATATATAATTTGATAAACAATAATTATGTACCTTGAAAATTATATAATAATTAATGATGTATAGTACATGGTTATGGTTATTGAAATTGAAATTAATTTGTTTCTATTAAATTTATTGCAAAACATAAAATTTAATGTTGGGGACAGGAAACTACCTTTTGGGGCAGGAAACTTCCCCCCCCCCCAACTTTTATGTACAACTTAACATTTGATAAAAGTATGAATATTTTATTAAAGGGATTTTCAAATATAAATTAATATTCATATTATTGTTATTCACTTCTTAATATTGTGTATATAAAACTATAATTAACTAGGTAGTTAAGCAGAAATTATATATAAACTTTAATTAGGACAATCTGAGGACATTTCTGAAATTTGATTAGGATCTTAATAAAACTCCTACATTAATTAGCATGATACTTATCCCAATCAATCGGGTTTTAAAAAAATCAAAATAAATCTCTTTTTACTTTTCTTGTCAATAGATTACTCTTGTACATCTAGCGTTGGAGACCCATATCACTTTTTAACTGCAAAAATATTCAATGATTTCCAGGAGGTAAACAACCGTAAATTCTCGTTTATTTAATTCCATAGCAAAAGTCTAATAAATTCAGTTTGTTAATAGTGTAAAAAAAAAACTCATGAGTTCCCCTTATTTACTTGAAACATATATATCTCAAAAGAATATACTTCTCATAATCCCCATAAGTAATTGCCATATTCTCAATACAAATTATTTATTCAATTAGTATTGCATTTTTCCTTCATAAATGTTTTAATTAATAATCTTAATAGTTCAATACAATAATGAATATTAATATCTTTTAATTATCAGCCAATGAACAATTATAATAAATATCTTTTGATTGTTTAAGTTTTTTATAGTCATATTTGCATTAATATAATTGATAAATCAGATTTAAATAAAAACCCTTAATTGATATTAAACTACAATTAATTAAAAATTATTTTTAATTTTAGCTTGAGAATCAATTAAATTTTGAGAAAATCAAAAATAATTAAATTAAATTTGATTTGATAAAGCTGTATTTAGAATTAGAATTTTGATTGAATTAATATTAGCTAACAAAATAATGCCACTTAATATTTTACAATAAATTACACTTTATTTAGAATTTTTATATATGAAATAATGTATCTTTATTTAAATAATTTGGAGAAAATTGCTTGATTGATAAAGATGGAAAAGTTTAGCCTATATATTTTCTAGGTAATAGCTTTGTAAGTCTAAGTTGGAATTATACCTGAAAAGGATTTTAATAGT
Organism: Oxytricha trifallax; assembly: GCA_000711775.1. Classification (NCBI taxonomy): domain Eukaryota; phylum Ciliophora; class Spirotrichea; order Sporadotrichida; family Oxytrichidae; genus Oxytricha; species Oxytricha trifallax. Next base: position 87,108 of record ARYC01017658.1, on the reverse strand, counting down.
AGCAAAGAAAAACTTCAGCAACAAGAATTTAATAATCCTTTTCTATATAAAATCCCATGAGTCAAATTTAAAGAGAATTCAAATTCTAGGAAATGAATATTTAAGTCATCTAAATTAATATAAGCCTAAAAATTTCAAAAAATTATTCATTTTTCTTTAAAAAAATAAGTTCTTCTTCTTTAATTAGTCCTTTTACTTTATTCCTTAACACAAGAGCTTCTAGATCTAATATCGTTGAAGGGTAGAGCTTCAAAACTGTATAGCCTGCAAATATTAATTAACTTTAATTTAAAATTTGAGAGGATTATAATTATGTTACCATTAAGTCGTCATAATTATTCTTAAACAATGTCAGAGAGCAAATAAATCTTACTATGGTATTCTTAAGATTTTTATATCCTATCAAGCTGAGGAATATCCTGTCTGAGATAAGTCATTGATCTTGCAGTAGATATAAACACTAGAAAATTTCTTCCCCTATTTTCTTTTCATGTCATTTTAAGTATTTCTTCTTGTATATTCAAAACCCCAAAACCCCTTAATGAGGTTTATAAGTGCTTTGATTTGTAGGAAATTTGTTAGGGGTTGGGGTTATTGATTAAATGCGAGACTAAAATAGCAAGCTTTTGGGGTCTATTTATGATGAAGAGTATATAGATTGATTTAGTGTTTAAACTGCGCTATGGATGTGATATATATATACAGTGAATAAATCAAACCAGTACTAAACTATAAGTCTATTGCACTACTCTTAAAGCGAAGTCCTTCAACTGTTCGCTCCCATTGTCTTATAGCACTATAATTAAAGCAATAATAGCTTAATTCTAAACCTAAGAGGTAGTCAAAGTTTTTATAGAAGCATATTGACTATCTTATTAATGATAAAACTTTGAAGTATTGGGCTCATTTCTCTTTAGATAAACGAGCTACTATGTTTAATCGCCAATTCCCTGAGTTGAAGATCTCTGCTTAGTCTATAGCCAACAATGGTATCTCTTATATAGGTGTAAATCTTATTAAGAGAGTGATTGATTTCACTCTGCCATTTTACAACAACAACTTAAATTATATTTATAATTAAATCCAGAGAGCATAATAGAATAATATTAAGTTTATACATGCTGACGAGGCTGTGTTTACCTTCAAGACTTTCATCTAGAAGTCTTGGTATAAGAGGAATAGTAATAAAGAAGTATATGACTAAAAAGTCAAGGTATAAACAATGGCAATTCTTGGAGGAATTAGTGAGGATACTGGTTTAGAAACTTATGTCATTCATCCTCGCTCTATTAAGATAAAGTTTTTAGAACAGCTGAGAGAGAAGTACCCTGAATAAGAGATTATACTATTCGTTGATAATCTTTCAGTTCATAAGACAAAAGAAGCAAGGAAAAGTTATGAACAACTTAGAATAACGCCATTGTTCAACTTATCTTACAGTCCATAGTTTAATGGAATTGAGTTCTACTGGGGTATATTAAAAGGTCATTTCGAGAAACTGCTGCTATACCACTTGATGCATGACCTACCTATCGATACTGTAGACTTCATTATAAGTTCAGCAAAGAGAGTAGATAATTTGTTGGCTTAAAAGTGTGCTAAAGAAGGGAGAGTGAATGTATATAAATAAGTTTTGTAGTCAAGTTAATGAATATATAAGTCACATTTAAAATTCTTTAGAGGGAGCTGGCTTCTCTTTCTTTTCTACCTCTTAAGGCTTGCTTGGGCCTAGGTTTCTTCTCTTGCTGCCAGCTCCAGTATCTATGTTATTGACTCTGGGGCTAAATATTTGAATAAAGTCTTTTGCTAACTTCATACTTTGTCTGCGACTTTCGCTCTCTGTGAAGCTTGCTCTTTCCTTCATCAAGAAGATGCCAGTTCCAGATTTTTCTAAAGAGTTAAGCTGCAAATCTTACTTGAAATATAAGGGTGCTTCTGCAGCTTTGATAGCCAGCTCTCACTTATCTTGATCCCTTGTTTGTCTTTATCTTTTGAAGAGATGCTGTACCTTTTCTTATGAGATTCTTGAATAATTTCTTTCAAGTAATCACCTTTTATTGTTGCAAGTATGCCAAAGAAAAGTTTCTTTCAGGAAGTTTATTTGACAGCTGCTTCTTAGTAGGCAGGTACAACGAAACCTCTGGGTCATTCATTGCATCATCATATAAATTAGTCACTGAGAATCCTGGATAGTTTGGAATCTCTGCAAACTTTACATCTTAACTTTTTAATGCTTTATTTTCTTCGCAGAGTATTGCTCTTAGAAATGAAATTTTAGTACCTTCCATCGTTGGCAGGAACAATCCAACTACATAATCAAGATAAGTTACTCTGAGTTCATTACCTTGCTGCACCAGGTAGCGGTGCAAATCCTCCTTGCTTCTAAATCTTTGAATCAATTCTTGTGCTTGCACTCTTTTCATTGCATCATTCATTGACTCCATCTTGTTTACAGATCTGAGAAATGATATTCAAATTTAAGTTTATTGATTTCAATTATATACCTCTGTAAGACTTACTATTAAATATGGGCATTCGGAGGTCAACCTCTGAGAAGGATATGTAGAAGGTTTAGAGAACTGGTTTCAAACTTGAGAGATTGATATCAATTTCTACTGTTATAGTTCCATATTTTTAAATTTAAATTGGTACGTTCTTAATTAGAAGCAGCTCCTAAACTGCTAGTACTTAATTAGGAGCTTTAATTAATGTTAGTACTTAATTAGGAGCACCCTAATTTTAATCATAAAATGACAAAATACCTCCTAAAACATACGTACTTAATTAGGTGCACCTCCTGAATTGGTACGTGCTGTAATCAACTTATTATTGATAGTAATAATGGTTACTTTCTCACCCATATTTAGAGCTGGTTCGTCTCTTAGTGCTCATTTTTCTTGGCTAATACTCTAAAAACCTCCCTTCAAACTTATAGTGATGCAAAGCTTTCTTATGAGATCTGAGTTATAGATGCAGTTTTATAATTTTAAATTCAAATTTAAATATGAGCGCTAACAGTTAAGAAAAACAACAGCACTTCCATCAAACTAAACGAAACTTACCTTTGACAGCAATAAAAAGTGTGATAGCTGTTAGATGAACTCTCATAAAGGATTACCAGAGCTATCACTTGAGGTCTCTGTTATTAAAATAGAAATTAATAATGAGTAAAAATTTAAATATTTACCAGAAATTAGGAAATAATCAAAATTTACATTATAGTATTAAATTATAATATTTCGAATTAAATAATTAAAACCGCACTCCAACCCAAACGGCAGATCGATATGAGTTAGAATGCGGTATAGTGTGATATTTAATATTAATTTATTTTATATTTAAAAATTACATCTCGTTTATTAGAGATAACATGCTGAATTAATGAATAAAATTATCTTAATTGCTTTATTATAAATCATACTTAAAAAATGAATAATTTTAAAACTTTTTTAATTTTATATATTTAAAATCTCTAAAATATAATCAAACAGTTTATTCATTAATTCAGCATGTTATCTCTAATAAACGAGATGTAATTTTTAAATATAAAATAAATTAATATTAAATATCACACTATACCGCATTCTAACTCATATCGATCTGCCGTTTGGGTTGGAGTGCGGTTTTAATTATTTAATTCGAAATATTATAATTTAATACTATAATGTAAATTTTGATTATTTCCTAATTTCTGGTAAATATTTAAATTTTTACTCAATTAGAAAATAAATGGCAAACAAGTGTGTGGGAGACAGAGAGGAGAAGAAAGGTAATAATGAAATTCCTATACAAACTGAAGAAGTTGAAGTCTATTTTTTGTGATTTATGTGAGATAGATTTTGCTCATAAATCAAGCTGGTATAGGCATATGAAGGAGCATAGAGAAGCCAAGCCTACTGTATACTTAAAGCATGACCAAATTGATGGAAAGTATGATTGCTTTGAGTGTTATAAGCAGTACTCTCGTGCAAGAGACTTATAGAAGCATCTTTTAAAAGCCCACAAGAAAGAAATAGAAGTTGAAGATTAAGACACTCAACTGAAGTTGCTCAACAAAAGAAAAGCAAGGGAGCCTATTTAAGTTGCTGAGCTTTAACAAGCAAGCGAATCATAGCATGTGAAGATTCACGCAACCTCTTCGCATCAGAGGTCACTAAAATCATGATTAAAATATAATACAAGAAAATTCCAGTACTTGCATAGATTGATTTAGATAATTCTCTCTAGCTACCTAATTCTAGAGGACTCCTATGACAAGAAAGTTATTAAGATCATCAGTATGCTTACAAGGTATATCCTTTCAACTATATCCTTAGTGATGATAAATATTAAATGGAGTTTACTAATGAATATTAAGTACTCACTGAGGCTAAGTTTAAAGATGCAAATACTTAATAAAGCTAGATGCTGTTCTCCAAACCAAAGATCATGTAGCTTTCAGACTACCACTCTTTGAAATGACACTCAGAGATTTCATAACTGATCAAAGAAATCATAGATAGCTTGCATTAATATCAACCTAAGCTATACAAGGTAGCAAAGACCTTCATAAGTTAGGCTTTGTTCACAGAGATCTCAAGCCTGAGAATATAATGTTGAACTTTTCATTAGTAACAGTAACAGTACAGTAACAATTATTGATTTCAACAGAGCCTTAAGAGTGGAAGTATCAAGGCTTGGAAGTGTAATGGGAACTCAAGGGTACTATCCAGAAAGAGAGGACGGAGAGATGGAGACTTTTAGTGGGATGTGTGGGCTTTAGCAGCAATAATAATAGAGTGCATATGCCTCGCAATGAATACTGCTCTACAAGATGCGAGAAGATGCTAAACAAAGAATAAAGCAATTTATTGACAAAACAAGAGTATCTCAATCAATGAAACAAATGGCAGAGTCAATAATAATAAACCAAACTCAAGATCGGACATCTTAATAGAGCAGATAGAGTTGTGGTTAAGTAAGATAAACTTCAGACCTCTCTCACTTGATCCTAAAGTTCATTTTGAGTGATTAAATTAAATTCATTTACTATATATTTCACATTAAAAGCTATTAATAACTTCAATCCCTACCAAATTCCTTATAAATCAAAGCACTTATAATTCTCATAAGGGGTTTTGGGGTTTTGATTGTTTTTTTCTCTCTAGAAGTTTAGGTGGTGAAGTTTCCTGCTCTAAAATTTTATATGCACCCAAGGGGGGAAGTTTTCTGCCCCAAAAAGGTAGTTTCCTGCCCCATACATAAAAATATGTATTTTTTTATTTTCAAAGAATCTTTATCATCAATTATGCTTCAAATATCATTTCTTCCTTGATAATGAATTTAATTAAAATTACATTAATTAATAAAAATAACACTTATTTTAGCCTTGTCAGTATATAATTTGATTACGAATAATTATGTACCTTGAAAATTATATAATAATTAATGATGTATAGTACATGGTTATGGTTATTGAAATTGAAATTAATTTGTTTCTATTAAATTTATTGCAAAACATAAAATTTAATGTTGGGGACAGGAAACTACCTTTTGGGGCAGGAAACTTCCCCCCCCCCCAACTTTTATGTACAACTTAACATTTGATAAAAGTATGAATATTTTATTAAAGGGATTTTCAAATATAAATTAATATTCATATTATTGTTATTCACTTCTTAATATTGTGTATATAAAACTATAATTAACTAGGTAGTTAAGCAGAAATTATATATAAACTTTAATTAGGACAATCTGAGGACATTTCTGAAATTTGATTAGGATCTTAATAAAACTCCTACATTAATTAGCATGATACTTATCCCAATCAATCGGGTTTTAAAAAAATCAAAATAAATCTCTTTTTACTTTTCTTGTCAATAGATTACTCTTGTACATCTAGCGTTGGAGACCCATATCACTTTTTAACTGCAAAAATATTCAATGATTTCCAGGAGGTAAACAACCGTAAATTCTCGTTTATTTAATTCCATAGCAAAAGTCTAATAAATTCAGTTTGTTAATAGTGTAAAAAAAAAACTCATGAGTTCCCCTTATTTACTTGAAACATATATATCTCAAAAGAATATACTTCTCATAATCCCCATAAGTAATTGCCATATTCTCAATACAAATTATTTATTCAATTAGTATTGCATATTTCCTTCATAAATGTTTTAATTAATAATCTTACTAGTTCAAAACAATAATGAATTAATATCTTTTAATTATCAGCCAATGAACAATTATAATAAATATCTTTTGATTGTTTAAGTTTTTTATAGTCATATTTGCATTAATATAATTGATAAATCAGATTTAAATAAAAACCCTTAATTGATATTAAACTACAATTAATTAAAAATTATTTTTAATTTTAGCTTGAGAATCAATTAAATTTTGAGAAAATCAAAAATAATTAAATTAAATTTGATTTGATAAAGCTGTATTTAGAATTAGAATTTTGATTGAATTAATATTAGCTAACAAAATAATGCCACTTAATATTTTACAATAAATTACACTTTATTTAGAATTTTTATATATGAAATAATGTATCTTAATTTAAATAATTTGGAGAAAATTGCTTGAATGATAAAGATGGAATAGTTTAGCCTATATATTTTCTAGGTAATAGCTTTGTAAGACTAAGTTGGAATTATACTTGGAAAAGGATTTTAATAGTAGCAAAGAAAAACTTCAGCAGCAAGAATATAATAATCCGGATGGGGTGTACAATTCTGGAATTCCACTTTTTTCACCAATCTGGAATTCAAGAATGGTGCTGGAATTTCAAAAAATTCCAGAATTGTACACCCCATCCAATAATCCTTTTCTATATAAACTCACATGAGTAAAATTTAAAGAGAATCTAGGAAATGAATATTTAAGTCATCTAAATTAATATAAGCTTTCAAGTTTCAACGAATTATTATTTTTTCTTAAAAAATTAAGTACTTCTTCTTTAATTAGTCCTTTTACTTTATTCCTTAACACAAGAGCTTTCAGGTCTAATATCGTTGAAGGGTAGAGCTTCAAAACTGTATAGTCTGCAAAATATCTATTAACTTTGGGGGGAGAAAGTTTCCTGCACTTTTTTTTATTTATGTAAAATTTAATAATTTTTCCATTAATTAAAAAATTTTATATTTTTATGAACCATTAAATATTAATAGGATAATGAGGTTATGATAAGAAGAGTAGTAGTTGGAGTTTAGATAACAATTTATAGAATTGAAAACACTTGGAATCATCTAAAATACTTAAGATATATTCAAAGTGGATCAGTCCAGCCTAGTATGCCTTAGTGTTCTTAGATGAAATGGTATTTAAAAATAACGAGATAGTGCTGGGATGGTGCTTAGAATTCATACATATAGAGATATTGACAAATTGATAAATAAATAAAGTATAAATATATCAATTAAATTAGTCCGGAAGTTGGTGGATAATTGTTATCAAAATTAATATAATAAAAATTAAAAATAAAAAAAAAGTGCAGGAAACTTCCCTAAATTTTTTTTTATCATAAACCAGTGGAGGAAACTTCCTCCCCCCTTAACTTTAATTTAAAATTTGAGAGGATTATAATTATTACCATTAAGTCGTCTTAATTATTCTTAAACAATCTCAGTGAGCAAATAAATCTTACTATGGTATTCTTAAGATTTTAAATTCCTATCAAGCTGAGGAATATCCTGTCTGAGATAAGTCATTGATCTTGCAGTAGATATAAACACTAGAAAATTTTTTCCCCTATTTTTTTTTCATGTCATTTTAAGTATTTCTTCTTGTATAATTCTCAGCAAAATATGACATCCCTAGTTTTGAACTTCACGCCTGAGGACCATGTAATCTTAACGGAATAGCTCGGACTAAAGTAGGATTTCTCAGATACTCAAATCGAGAAAAAGACTTCCTAATGGGGCAATTTTTGAATTAAGTAAGGCAAAAATCAATTAAAAATTAATATAAGAGCGCGTTTTTTAATTAAGTATATTAAATTTAAATATTGAAGTTAACTAAATTACTCGCCAAAATTATGAAATCAATTCAACCTGCCATCTTAAAACCATTGTCAACTCTTAATTGCAAAATCTTTTATTTGAACCTACAATCTAAAATTTTAACAGGATTATATGATAAATAACTAAAATAAAGTGTAGATCTTTAAAGTCTATTACTCATTGAGATGAAAACAAAGTAAAATGATGAAATTATATAAAAATTAATCAAAAAAGTGAGAAGAACAAAATATGATGGCGCTCAATTTCCTGAGTTAATTGACTTTGATAAGCTAATTTTGCCAATTCACAACTATAACATTTGTAAAATACTTTAACTGGAATAATTTAAGCCATTAATTGGCTCAAGAGATATAGCAAAATTTGTTAGCACATTCATATTAAACAAAACTACTTAGAGTACTGCTAAATAAGTAAAGGATGCTTCAATTAAACCATTAATAGATCTTTCTTGTCAATCAAAAGCGCAGCCAAAGAGTGGCAGTTATGATAGATTTTAAAGGCGAGCAGAAATTTGTTGATGATCATACAGACTTTCTCTGAATTCTCAAGTCAATTACGGAGCTAAAATACAATCTGAACTCACATCCAACAATATTAGAAAATATAAGATACTAAAATCTAATGAAAGACAAGAATTGATTTGGAAGTTTTTTAATAGAAATTGCTAAATCTTACTAGAGTTTATACAAAATCTTAAAAGTGCTTGCTCTGAAAATTTTTGCGTGTTTATGATTTGAAACATATATGAATTTAATCAATGAGCACAAGTAAATCTTCAAATAAAAACTAGATTCTTTGTTTCATTTTTGCTTTACTACTGATATGAGAATTATTGAGTTAAATGAGACCCTACTTAAGAGTGCTCTAATTCTTCTGGCATAAAGACAAAACACAGAATAAGCACTTGGCCTTTCAAATTATATCTTCATGAACGAGCGTGATTGTCTTCAAAAATTTTAAGACGAACTTTCAAGCTTGACAAGTCCAATATTGGTATTATCCCATTGATGATAGGAACTTTCAAATATTTCAAAATTGATTCTTAAGCAGTAAGATTAGTTCCCAATACCTTGCTTGTCTGATTAGGTCATATATCTAGATACTAAAAGAAGACTAAGGCTTAAGACTGATTCGGCGTGTGCCAATCAATGTCATCGAGGATTTTATACAAATTTGTGCATTTCAAGTGCATCTCTTAATAAAAACTAGACAACTTTTTAAGCACGATGGGAGAAATATTTGTTCAGAAATGGGACTTTATAAATCAGGAAGATTTCAATCTCTTCCTCTAACAGCTATCGCAAGTGTTAAATTTAAGAAATCCATTTTGGGTTACAAAACTAGATGAGATATCTGAATTATGAAAGAACCTCGCTTGTATATATTAAGTGAAAGGTGTTAGATAAAGAAGAGATATAATTTAGTATTGTCTTTGAGCAAATTTTACGTAGCTAAACTAACTGTTACATGTGCCAAATAAAACTGTAGATTTTTATGAGGAAGAAAAGGGTAAGCTTTTAAATTAATTTAAAAGACTCAATAAAGACTCTGATCCTGTAAAAGAGTTATTGTTGCTTATTCAAGATAAGGCATTTAAAATGTCTAATTAAGTTTTAAAGCTTTAAAAAATATAGGATTTGACTTTCTCTCTCTTTAGAACTGGCATTAAATTATCTACTCTGAAAAGACACAAAATCTAGCTTTATTAATTCGGAGTAGGGAATGTAAAATCTTTACTTTGCTCCACATTAGCAGATCTTTATGCCAAGTCCTCATAATTACCTGTCTTTTTTGATTGGGAAAAAATGATCTCTTGATTTTAAGAGATGAAAAGCAATTTGATCAACTTGTGACAAGCATTAGCCTCAACATAATTGTAAACCAGTATGAGAAGAAACCTGGAGTTTACTATTTAACTCAAAAATATCTTGAGAGCTAACTTGGAAATCAAGAATTCTTGGATATATGTGGTCAGTCTATTGTCCTTATTGATTAGTATAATTGGATATTATTTGATGGGAGCATTTCGTAAATGGAGAAAAAGTTAAATATTTTTAATTGCGCTAAATTATAAGCTGGATTTACCGGATCAACCTTAAGCCATAAAGAAACAAATTGTTTGCAAATTACATAAAGTCAAGAGAAATAATCTTTTCTAATTGAACTCATTAGTATGAGATAAGAGAGTAAGATTGGAATAAGAATTAGCAGCATCAAACTAGGCAGATTTTGCAAGAGAATTTTTGAATTGTCTGCTGATTATTGCAAGCTTACTGCTGTAATTATTGTAGCCAATTAGTCTTATTCAACTATTGAAAGCTACTTTATCAAGTACTTACAAGTATAATATTTCTCAATAAAAAATGAAAAGGAACAAAACTTGAAGCACAATTCGATTAAATATTTGCCAGCAAAAATGGAGAAGGATAGTATGGAGTTTTTCTGCTTAATGAATAATAAGGAAGAGGTACCGATCTTAAAACGAATCACGAAATTGAATTTAATGGCGGTCTGTTTCTTATCATGTTATATGCCATTTCGACAACATTAACTTAACAAATAATTGGAAGAGTGGGAAGATTACATCGTAAAGGGACCTACAAGTAAATTATATATAAGCGAGGATCCAAGGAAACAATTGAACAGGTTATCTCTCTTCACCAGTAGTGCCTAGAAAATGAGATTCATTGCAATGCTCCAAACAGTTTTGGGTTGCTCGCTTTGGTGCATGAACTAGCTTATTCTAAACAAACCTGAAACCTAATCAATAGTTTAGGATAAGTTTGAAGTTGAAATTGAAAATTAATTTCTTGCATCTTAAAACAGTAAAAACTACCTTTCTAAAAAGAGTATAAATTAACGCTTATCATAACATAGTTCAATAGAGTAGTTAACTATTTTTAAAGAAGAACTCCAGAGATAAAAAATCTAAGAAACCTAAACCATATCAGAACACAAGAGCTCTGTTACAAATGCTGAGGATAAAGCTTAAGTAGTTTAAGAAGATAAATCTGTTGCTAGAGTGAAAGTGTAGCATAATGTTATTTCTTCTAATTAATGCATGGGTTTAGGTAATAAAGAAATAATTGAACCAAAAAGTGCCGTTGTAAACTAAATAATTGCATAAATATAAATTTGTAAAGTGACGCTTATGATGCTTGTGAAGATGACAATTAGAAAGTTACTTACAATTTCCAGCGAATGATTAAATAATCAAGAATAGATATAAAAAATAGGTATTATTCATAAATAGTTAAAACTTATTATGATTTATAAATAGAATTATATTGTGTGTAATTTTTAATTACTTAAAATGAACAATGGTTTTATTAATACTATCTGCAATTATAATATTGAAATTTCTAGTATATTTAAAATACAAATGTAGCCATTCATAATGCTCATCTTATAAATAAAGTAATAATCATTGGATAAAAACAAAATTATAAAAATATTATATCAAGTATTATAATAAGAAAGTTAATATATGAGTAAAAAACAGTTAATATATTTATATGAGCTAAGTCAAAAACATTAATTTAGACTTAGCTCGTCAATGAAATTTATTAAAAAAATATTATTATTACATACCAAGATTCTTGATTATTATTAATAGTCATTTTAAATATTCAAAATTTCTCTAAATATTCTTAAAGAGATCAAACAAAGCGTAAGGATGAAAAATATTAATAGTCAAATATAAGTTGCGAATAACTTGAAAGTACAATAAGAGTTTCCAGTTACCAAATCTCACTATAGATGAATTACAGGTAAAAGGATTTAAGCACCTCAACCTTATTTAAAAGCAACTCTTATAAGGCTAAAACAATGATTGCAAAAGACAATTAAACAATAAAGAAGATTTATTTAGTTTTTAATTAGATATCAAGCAATTTAGATTAATTTAACTCTTTTTAAATGATTAATCAATGGCTTAGATACTTCACTACATTAAGGAACTTTATTAGTTAGACAATACTCTACCCTAATTATCAATTACACAACTCTAATGTACTTAATGAACCAACGATTTGTATCAAGAGAGGTCATCTATTTGTGATTTCAAGTAAATAAATTTATCTCTCATTTTTTTGTTCTCTTCAAAGTATTTTACAAGCTGCCTCTTTGTGCCTGTTCTTCATTTATACTTATTCTAAGTCTCTCTAGTTTCTTTTTCTTTGCGAAGATTATTTTATCAAATGCGCAGAGTGCCCTTTTTAAACTAAAAATAGATAAAGTTTTAAGAGTTTACCACTATAGCTCAAGGACTCGCTCAAAGCTTAAGCAAATTCATGCTTAATGTGAACAATTAAGTTATTAGTGTCATCCAATCGATATCTTCTCTTCTTTTATGCATTATAAATCATATTGTTGATACCATATTTGTCAAGGGAAAGGAGAATATCACAAATCCACTTTTTATCTAAGTAAAGCTAGTCACATTGATCTAGCAAGAAGGCCAACAGTAAGGGCTTATCTCTAGAATAATCTAAGAAATCCTCAGCTGTAAGCCCTTCTCTATAAGGAACAGCAGCTACTATTACATCAAACCTTCTCAAGTACTAAATAAATTAGGATTGAATTAATTTACCTCTTTCTGACCGTTTAATATTGCTTTGTGATAGTAAATGTTACAGCAAGTCATCCTAGGGAGATATGCTCACTCCTAAACGAGAAAGTCATATTGCTCTTTCTTTGAACCTATCTTTTCATGAACTAAATGTACGTTAACATAAGAAAGATTGTGATCCATCTTAAATTCAATTTTGAGTCTATAAAATGATGATGGGGATAATGCTACTTACCCTGAAGAGATTTTTTGTTGTGGATTATTTAATTAATTATTAATTTATACATTAAGATATTAAACATAAGTCAAAAGGTATTCTATATAGAGAATAATCATTTGGCTTAAAATTATTAATTTTTTAACAAGAATAATTATTGATAAATGAAAAAGTCATAATAGAAAGATATATGATCATTCTTAGAGTTAATACCGACTGGAAGCAGTATATATAATTCGTAAAGCTCTCATAATTCAAATGATAATTCCTAAGTACCTCTAAATATTGAGATGAGCTATATAATTAGCTAACTAATAGTTTGGAATTTTTAAAATGCTGTATTCGCCTAGCTAGAATGTTTGGATTTAACTATACTTCAAAAAGAATTAGAGAAGCCATTAGAATAAAGCGGTTAAGAAAGCAATTAATTGTGGGAAATATTGGATTCTACAGAATTAATAAAAGGGCTATTACCTGAAGAAATTTAAAATTATTCTTTGGAGTTGGATGATCTGGAAGAATTACTTGCTAAAGCAGTGTTTATTCATATAAGAGATAGAAAAACAAAAGTTGTAGATGATCTGCAAAAGTAAGAGATTCTTGTATAATTTTAAAGGAAATAATTTAAAATCTAAAGGCTACTATCAATGAAACAGCATTTTCTAGAAAGGAAAATTAAGCATTAAATATAAGAAGTATATACCAGGAATCGATAAAACCAGTAAGATTAGATTAAGGGAAAAGAGTTAATCTTACTTAAAGTATCGACACTGATTTTAATATTTAGCTGCTAAAGGAAAGGTCAGTTACGAAAAAGTAAATATGTCAAAGATTCAAGATAAGATACTTTAAGCCAAATAAGATTTTGTCAAATTCTAGACATGGCTCAGAAAAGTTAAAGCTAGAAAGTAAATTATACTGTGTGACTATAGAGTAGATGGATTTTCATTTATTTAAAATAGCAGATTGATGACTGTAATGAGTTCATTTCATTGAAATAATTGCAGTGCAAGATATGCAAAACCTTTAAGAGAAAGGATTCACTTTATTAAATACAAAACTGCTTAAAAATAAGTTGCGTTTAAGCTACAAAAGAATTTATTACTAAGACAATAAATCAATATCATTAAGAACCAGAATTCAATATCAATTTGCAGCTAAAACATAAATAAATTATTTATTTCAAGAAAAGGTAATAACAAAACATTGATGAAAGCAGTATTTAACACAACATTGCTCCTTTAAAAGGCTGGAGCTATGTGGGTAAAGAGACATTTTCAACATCTTAAAAGCAAATAAGCCGTTTAAATATAAATGCTGCAGCCTTTAGTGATGGAAATTTCATGATCACTGTGAATTCTGTGAAGAACAATAGTTTAAATTTTATGTATTTTGTGATTAAGCTCTGCAATTATTTGCAGTTAATTGATAAGGAATGGCGAGATAAATTCGTTCTTCAAAAATTAATAATGCGACCTATCATTGAAGTACTTAGACATAACCCAAATTAAAATTAATCAAAATCCCAATCTCTTATTTTGGTCTATATCAATTTTATTTGGCTCCATTTGAGAATATTTTTGCACTTATAAAAAGAAAGTTTTGGAATACCTCTAAAATAAGCCACTCAAATAAGTAATTTAATTACAAGATATAATAAATTCCTTTATTATTTAGGAAGTAACATGTCAAATAGTATTCGTCCCATATCTAAGATCTTGATCTCATGGATAAAAAAGGCTTTTTACACTTCTCTCAGGAATTCTCTATCATGCCTTGTCAATCAACTGCTTCAACTTGAAAAATAGGTATTGAAATGTTTTTGAATAAACCTGCACTTTTATTGGTTGTCAATTATGACTACAGTTTATATTCTAGTTTTTACTACGCTAATTTTATTTGTAAAATTCTTACACTTGAAATTCTTTTTTTATTTTTCCTTTAATTAAGCTTTGAAAATTTATTACTTTCTAAGCACTTCTTAAATAATTCATATTTTTCCTGAGATATTAACTTTAAAATTTGTATTTGACTTTGTTATTGATTAATATGGTACAAGGGAGAAATTGTGCCCATATAAATTTTGGATTTAAACTATATAGGTTAACTTTGGTCTGTGGATCATTATTGCTTGAATGCAATTGAATTTTGTTTAGTTTTAATTAAAGTGTTTAATATCAATATCATTTTCATAATGGAAATCAGACTTTATTAATGATTTATAGGTTTGTATACAGTAGTAATTAGACCATTCAATTAATAATATTCTAAATTACTGTGTATTTGTGCAGTTAGCTTTGGCTAAGTTAATAAAAATATCATAATAACAATGAACCCAATCCAATTTAATAATTCTTCTTCCTTTTTTTCTTGAGTAAAAGCAAATATATTAGTTTAGGTGTAATCTATTTAATCAATCAAATGAATAGAATTCTAATTGTATTATTCCAATTAAGATACTCTTTTTATTAGATTTTCAAACTTTTTATATTGTAAGTTAATCAAAATTTTAATAGTCAATTATGCAAAACATGCCTTTACGAGAGACTTTTTAAGATATTTTTTGTTCTTTGTTATGAGATTGATAAATTTTAAAGGACTTCTATGGAAAATTCTCGAATCTCAGAGGGCTTTAAATAAGTCATATTCTATCTTAGAGTTTTTACTTCTTATAAAAACAGTATAATTTCAAAGCATTACAAATAATGTGCAGTCAAAAGGATTAATGTTTCTTTTTTTATTGAAGGTAGTGCTAATATTTACATAAGAACTTTAACTTGACATTGATTAAATTAATTCTAACCACTAAATCATTTCTTTATCGATAAATTTTATCCTATAAAAAAATTAAATTTAAAAGTAAAAATCTCCCTTAGAAGCCGGAGAATTCCTCACAAATGCACGTGGATTTTAAAAAAAATACATTGCCTTAAATTTACTGTGATTTTATGGTGCCAATTTTTTTCAAATCCTGGATTTTGATTTTGATATTAAATCTTAAAATTGTTTTTATAAAACATAGTATAAATAAAAATACATTCAAAATGGGGAAAATGCAAAATAGAAATACAAAACTAATCTTTTAAATATATAACAGCCACTATTTAGAAAAAATGATCAGATCAAATTATATGCCTATTTAGATAACTGCCTTAAACTTAAATTAACATTATGTGATTAACATTATGTGATTAACATTATTACTAACAGTTACTGCAATTAATATATTTGGAGTCAATTAATATTATTATTTTTAATCATTTCTTCATTTCTTTTCCTGCGCAGTGTCCCAAGTTGTTGCAATAGTAATCTCTATAAGATATCTTCACTGTATCTTCAGGGTATCTTTAGGATATCTTTTTCAACAAAGGTCGAAATATTTTTTAAAATCCCGAAATCCACAAAATTCAACATAATAAAAGAAACCTTTAAGAATGCATATTAGTTAAGTAGTGGAAATTTATCTCAGAATTAACTGAATTTTATTAGTTAAAGATGGGAATTTGTAAGAATAAAAGCTCAGTTTCAATCGTTAATTTCAGGTTCTAAAGTAATATCTGATTTTACTTTTTAATATATTTAGATGATCATGAAATAAAAATGTAAACAAAAGACCATTTTATTTGTGGGACATTTAGTATAGACTCATTGAATTTAGAGTAAGTGATCCATGAATTCTTACAATTAAATATAGAAAGTGACATTCAATCTCTATAGAATATTATTGAGAACAATAAGTCCGCTTAATTTCATTATGAATAATTCAACGATGATTACTGATTGGATTAATGAAGGCATTGTTTTTGCAATATGATTGTAAAATTTTGACAAATAATACTTATAAGGGAGATATCTACATTAATTACATAGTGGTAAAAGGAGGGAGAAAGCTTACGGTGTGGCTTTCTCATATCTCAATAGTATCATTAAACAATATAAAAATCAAAAATTCAACTTTCAGATCTTACTCTTCGGCTGATAATGCAAATTAATAATAGTTGGTAGTCGACACTCCTTCACAGTGCTCCTTCTCAAAAGACAAACTTAAATAAAATTATGATTTTCAGAAATATTTATATCACATCGGATGCTTAAATAAGTGATCCTTGTCTATAATATTCTTTTACATGCACTAAAAAATCTGACGTGAATAAAAGAAAAATTTCTGCATATTTGAAAATCTTTATTCTGAAAACATTAAGTCTATAACTACATTCTTGATACTTAATAGTGGAAATTAAAGCTAAGTTATAACTAATCTCACTAAAAAGAAGTCTCAGTTGGCGCTTTTTAATCATATTAGTTCTAATTATTTCGTGGCTTTTAAATACTCTCTATGTGAAAAATCTAGCTTTCATAAATTGTGAAGCAAGGTCAATTGTATTGATTATGTTTGACAAAGACTTCTAGTTTGAATACTGGACAATGATAAACATTACTCGTAAGTAGCCAATAAAAAATCAATAGAATTTAATTGTTTGTCTTTACAGTTTCCATGACTAAAAATACCCTATTTTTCATTAAGTATGCAACCACTCCGAAAACAAGATCTTAAGTATTTAACAATTTGTACTTCTCAGTGAACCGTATTTACTCTAACTAATGTAAAATAATTTTAATTATTCAAGATTTTAGTGATTCAATAAGATCAAGGGTTTTAGAAACTAGCCATCACTAACTCAGTTTTTGATAAATGAAAGTAATAATTAACATAGCTATTAAGTAGACCTATTGGAATGAACTAAATACTTATAATAGAAAATTCAACATTTGACTGATTAGCATATAGTGATAATATGAAGAATGACTCACAAATCATAAGGTTTGATGAATTAAGTGAAGTAAGCAATCCAATTGAAAACTCAACCCTTAAAAATATCACAATGTAAAACTGCTAAGTTAGCTTCTTCCTATTTCATGAATTTAAAAATAATGGGAAAACAAACTTGAGCATTCTCTATGTGATGTACTTAATCAATTGAACATTGTCAACAACATTTTTCAAGATTTTTTTGAATATTCAAATTGCAGAAATAAATCAATGAGTTATATAATTCATTTATATTTTTAAAAAAATTAATATCAATTATTGACACTAATCATATAGTATTAATTTATTTGTAAAAGTGGGGCAAAAGTAGAAAATTTTTTCTACTTTTGCCCCACTTTACTTAACCATATTATGAATTCATAAATTTATAATTATTTTAATAGCTTATATATATCTGCTTAATCATGTTAATCTAATTAAGTAAATATTAAATTATTAATTAGATTTTTTAAATTGTAAATGCATTTCTATTAATTCTGATTTTCACTAATTTAATAATAATAATATTCTTTAATAAAACCATCTTAACTATATATATGTTCAATTATTCATGATTCAAGATAAGAATAAAAAGAAGAATAGAAATTATTTAAAATTAACTTTCAATTTTTGTAAATTTTACTTAACCTATAACTATTTATTTTAATCTTAATATATTTTAACTTTAATTTTACATGATGCATCACTACTAATAATCAAACAATAAAAATATTAGAATGATAAATATGTTTAAGTATTCATTTTTTTTACTATATTTTTTCATTACTTGTAATATGTAATTATCAATACTCTAGTTATTTAAATTATTCATGATTTTATTACTTATATAAACATAATTAATGAGTTCTATATATTTCTACAATTCACTTATTGAAATAATTTTGATAAATATCTCAAGGGAATAAGCACTTTTTAAATAAATTAGTTCATTTGCATAGACAATTCACAAGTTATAATTAGCAACAGCACTTTATAAAATAACAGTTTCACATCAGGAGGTGCCTTAATTAAAGTTCATAAAAAACAAAACACCTCATGATTATAGAAAACACTTATTTTTCAAAGAACTTTCAGGGTACAATTCAAATTTTGGCATAGGATGTGAGAAAGACTAATTACCCTTACAAGTTCAAATAAATAATCGAAATATGACAAATTATTTCCCAATGACCTTGTCATTTATCAAATTAAATACCAATTCCAGATTAATAATAAGAAACTCAGTTTTTCATAAGTTCTTATCGTAAACAAGAGGTAGTGTAATTTTTGCTGATTTTCAAAATTTTGGAGTTCAAATCTATAATTCAAGTTTTACTTCTAGCTTTGCAAAAGAAGGAGGATTGTTTTTTACGTTCATTATGGAGTATCCTTATTGATAGACTCTTCAATACTAAATGATAATCTAGCTTACTCTAGAGGTATAGCTATTGTTGAAAATTAAGGCAAAATAACTGTGAAAAATTCCATAACCCTAAAATAACAGAGGTTCAAGAATGCCTCTTGTAAACATACGTGACTCATACGACTAGACCTCTATGTTCGAAAACTGTACCTTCATTTATAACTAAATCATGAATGGTATTTATTACTTGGAAAATAACACCCCAGATATATAATACACTTTCAAAAATTTCACAATTGTATGTAACGTATTCAAATTGAAAGATGATTTTAAGTTCAGATATCAATGAGCAAAGCTTAATTGCTATCTTGAAACGGTAAAGCACTTAATACTCTGAACTTTCTAATTGCATACATAGTCAACTACACTATTGAAGATAGTAAGTTCGAAAATATAACTTTCTAAATGAGTGATGAATAATTCTTAAGTGGGCTTCAAAGTTAGATGAAGATTTAGAATAGTACTTTCTCTAATTTCAATTATCTTTCAAGAAATTCTATTGGTCAAAATCCTTTTGGTTAAACTCCTTTGGTTAAAGCTCTTCTGGTTAAAACTCTTTTGGTTACAATTCTTTTAGTTAACAGTCAATAATAGAATCAAATTTTACTCAAATATAACTATAAACTTTTCAACCTTTGTGAATTCAACTGCTTAAGTATTAAATTCGATATAATCCAACTTAAGTATAACTATCTCAAATATAACTAATTTCACCTTTTCTGGCAGAAGAAATAGGCTAGTTAAATTAGATTCAGAAAATTTAATTATTAATAACACAATTATTCAAAAGGTTAATTCAACATCAACTGGTCTCATTGTACTTTTATAAGATGTAAAAGAGTGGTAATTAAAAATAGGAAAATCTACGAAATTAACAAAAGCATTTTAGAAGTTTAATAAACATCAATTATAATAACTTCTTCAGAAATAAAGTGTCAAAATAATGATTAATAATAAGAAAATGCTGTTCTTATGTAATAATAGGGCTATTCAAATTTAATAATCTAATCTGGTATTATGAAGGTCAAATTTTACTAATTGTGAAAACAGGGACTCAGGAGAAGCCCTGTAAATCATAAATTCTAACTACTCTTCAACAAGTTCTATCTTTACTAGTAACAGAGCTAAACAGAGTAGAGCAATAAGATTTGAATGCTCAAAATGTAAGTTTAAATTTTAAATAAACTTTTATAGCTAAACTTTGATCTCAGAATATGACTGAAGATATATATATATATTAGAAATATAGCTTTAAATGAGGGTGGCGCATTTTCATTTAATAATTATAGACCAATAATAGCTGGAGTTAATTTTTCTAAAGATAACTATGCACCCTATGGTTCTAATTTTTCAGGATATCCTCATAGAATCAAACTAATTTCCTAAAATAAAGATTTAATTACAAGTGGTTAATATTTCACTGGAGAAATTATTGTCGCTCTAATTGATGCAAATCAAAATATTATCACCAATGATAATACTTCGTATGTTTCTCTTTTATAATTTCTTATATAGTTCAATATTTATAGCTTCTGTGTATTATATAGCTAAAGTGTTCTGGTAAACTCAAATAAAAGTTTCAAATGGAATAGGGAAATTTCAAGACGTGTATTTTAAAGCATCACCTGGGAGTATTAACATTAGCTACATAATTCATTCAAGCAGCATTGACACTTTCTAACTTGATTAAAATCCTGATACAAAATGGAAATAAGAGAAATAAATACATGTTGATTTGAGAGAATGTATTGTAGGAGAAATTGTTCAAAACGAAGAGTAATCAACCTTAAACTTTTTATAATTCTATAATAGATGTTATATCTGTGGAGTGGGTTTTTATTATCTTTAAAAAACTTCACACTAGTTCTACGAATGTCCTGCACACAGTTATTGTCAAGGAGAAGATAATATTAGTGTAAACAAAGGATATTATAGAACATCTTACTATTAAAAATACATAATAGACTGCTTAAATGAAAAAGCTTTTGTTGGTCGACATATTACTACAAATAGTTCTTTAAGTTAACTCTGTGATTTTGGATATGGAGGCAATTTGTTACATTCGTGCATTACATAAGACGATTTGTAATTTACTTGGAAAGGAAAACATGAATGTTGCTTTGTCTATTAAAAGCTATTAACTAACTCTATATTATGGGAATATTTGTTGCCTTAGTAATCGCTTTAATATTACTTTGTTGGTAAACTTATATAGTACTTAAGAAAGTGAATCAAGCATCAAAATCCGAATTTTATTGAACTATTTCCATATTCTTACATCAGTTTCATCTTTTAATTTAGACTAACCTGTATATCTCTAAAAGTTTCTTGGGATATATTCGGCTGAAGGAGAAACAGCTGAGAGTTTCATTTCATTTAACTGTTTTTTACAGGATACAGGATTAAGTCAAGAAGCTCGACTTATTACTTTCAAGTACTTATTATAGTTATTCTTCCAGTGGCACTTGATATAATATTCGTTATTTTTTCTTTCAGAAAAAGTTGTTCTTAAGAACATCATTTATATAATTCTAAAGACAGATCATAGCACCATGTGTTGTTATTTTGTTTGCAATTAATTAACTATTACAAGAATGAAATCAAGTTTATTCTTCTGTATGGAGTTAAATAAGAAGGAATACTGGCTTTAAACTGATCTGGAAATAAAATGTTGGGAAGGATCACATTTAAAATGGAGTTTAGGAAAAGTTATTTTAGGCATAAATTAATGGGTAGTTGAGATTCCAATTGTTAGCGTTTTGTATCTTAAAAGAGAAATTAAAAAATACTTGATGATCTTGTATTTTTTGAGAAATATATAATGATATATTAAGGCCTTAATAGAAAGTATTTCTACTGGAAATATGCAAATATTTTAAGGAAGGTTTTCTTAACTTCTGTTAATATATTTCTTAATCTATATTCTAACATTCTCAAGGCTTTGTTAATTCTTCTAACTCTAAGTATATTATGAGAATCTGATTGAATACATATCCTTATAGAAATCCAGTAATAAACTAATAAGAGCAAAGAAAATTATGACTTCAATCATAACCTTTTTTGGAGCCCTATTCTTTGAAAACAATTGTTGAAAAAGATATCCTAAAAATATCCTAAAGATACCCTGAAGAAACAGTGAAGATATCTTATAGCGAAGACTACTGCAACAGCTTGGGACACTGCGCTAGAAAAGAAATGAAATGGAGAAATGATTAAAAATAATAATTGACTCCAAATATATTAATTGCAGTTAGTGTTAGTAATAAATAATCACATAATGTTAATTTAAGTTTAAGGCAGTTAACTAAATAGGCATATAATTTGATCTGATCATTTTTCAAATTAGTGGCTGTTAAATATTTAAAAGATTAGTTTTGTATTTTTATTTTTATTTTCCCCATTTTTAATGAATTTTTTAATTATAAATTTTGTTAGGCATTAAATCCATAACTCTGAATATTTAATTTGAAAATTTTGAATACTTAGCAATTAAGCTAAGGAAACTTTTCAGTGAATTTATTTGTGATCTTCAAAATTTAATCTGAAAAAAAATATACTTAACAGTATTTTATTATTTATATATAATTGATTTAAAAGTCAAAATTTACTAATTTTGTTTGTAAAAATACGTTATCAATAAGTTGCTTAATGAAAAGAAATAAATGACAATAAGACTTTTACTCAAAAAATAAATATTTGATTGCAAGAACCAAAAAAATTTGTATAAGTTTGTTTATTTTATAATTTAAAGAATAATTTTTTTTAGATATCTTAAGACCATGCAATTTGGATCAAATTTCCAGAATTTTAGTATAAACTAAGAGCCCTAATTTTAAACTTCTTACAGTGATAACTTTAGTTAAAGCATTTATTAAAATCAACAACATTGGAGTGCATATACAAATATTTGGTATGCGTCAGGTGACCAAAACTTATGGAATTATTATTATTAATATCAAGCCTTGCATTATTTCTAGCCATACTATAATTACTATAATTAATAGATGCAGGAGAAGTAAGCCTATAACTAATACCTGCAAAGTATAAATCTAATACCTCCCCAATAAAATTAATCTTTATTATCATCTAATAAAGGTTCATCTTATTAAGAAATTAATAATATTTAGAATGAGCAATTGCTTAATACTTAAAACTCAAATCTAAAATTCAATATATGGTTAGTTACATTAACTTAAGTGATTATTGCAAAAAATTGAAAAAGCACTTGGAAATAACTTAGGATTAAATATAAAGATTGGAATTTTCCTTTAATAATTTTAGAGACTTAAAATAATGGTTTTAAGAATAAGTCATTATCAAGTTTGGGAGTATGGAAAACTATGAAACCAAAATCAAACAATAAATAAATATAAAAAACGCTAACAATAATGGTAAAAATAAGAGAAACCAAAAACTATTTATAAATTAATCATGGTATCAAAATTAACTCCTTGGAAAACGATAAAATGCTGGAAATAATTAGAAATATAAAATTTTAGAGAAGAGTTACACTAAACGAAATGATTAAATAGTTGATAAGAAAATTTAGTTTGCTTAGGATATTTAATTGCTAAAATCTGAAAACTAGGAGTTATTTGCTAAGTTAGATAACATGGAACAGTTATATGCCCATTTATTAGAATATATGTAAGAGATATATAACTTTTAGCAGAATCATGAAAGTTTAACTTAAATTTAAGAGGAATTCAGAGAAGATGATAATAATGAAATCATCCATTATTCACAAAAAATATTTCGTTAAAGGCTCCTAAAGATTAACTACCTAATACATTTTAAATAGTAAAGAGGAATAAGGTTATTAGTTTAATAATTCTCTACAAAGCAATCATTTGATAAAAATTTTCGAATGGGGATTGAGACAGATTAAAGGAACTGCAATATAATACCAAGGATATGTACTTAAAAGAGAATTATGGAATCAAGTTTTGGAGGGTAATATTGAAGGATTAATAGGAAATAGATTCGATGTTATTTTAACTGACTCTTCTTGATACAGTACTGCTCTAAAATTGGACTACAATACCCTTAAAGATGGTCAAATTATGAATAGTATTTCAATTGAAGAGTAATAGCAAGATGGGTATTTATTTATGTGGATAACAATTAAAAAATTAGAAGTAGTATTTAAATATCTTTGAAGATCATAACTATGAAAGAATCGAAATAATAACTTGGGTAAAAATGATAAAAGACGGACTCTCAAGAAATAACAGGTTACTATTTAAGACACTTTACCGAGTTTTGCTTGGTAGCTAAGAAAAAAGGATCGTTCCTTAACCTCTGAATGATTTCACACACTAACAACGCTCCAAGTAATATTGTATAATAAACAAGATAAGGGTCTAGGAAGCCTGGTCAATTTTATGAAATTATAGAGACAATGTGTCCTCATGGCAAGTATTTAGAAATATTTGGTAGAGCACAAACAACGATAAGAATGGACAACAATAGGAAATTAATCAATAAAAAAGTACAGTAAGAGGACTAAAGATCAAAAGAAAGTACTAATAAAGAATAATTGTCTTTTTTTGCTTAACTAACTTATCCACAGTATAGATTGATATTCACAGAGTTAAATATTCGTTTTTAATTAAAATTTTACATTCTTAAAACTTGTTTAAAATTCATTCTTGGGGTTTTATTTAAAAATTTATTTGTGTCCAAGATTTCTTGTAAAATAATCATGAAATTCGAAATAAAATGAATAAAATTGACTAAACAAAAAATAACTCTCAACTACCGAAGCAATATTGTGATATAATTCTCTTACATATCTTTAACACTTTAATCTATATGATTAATTTAAAGATTTAAAAAGAAAAACAGTAAATAAAATTTTTATATAATTATCTTAGCAAGTGAATTAATTATTCATGATATTTATTTATATATAATCTTAATCGCTTAGTAGAAAACATTGTAAATTATTAAAACTGATTATTAAACAAAGTAGAATGAATATTAAGTATTTTATTTATAAAATTAACAAATCTTAGAACATTTTGTAAATTAAACTAATTATAATGAATATGGATTAAATGACCTTTTTAATTAAATTGTAAAAATTACAATAATTCCTTTTTAGATTAACTTTATTACAATTTTATTCATTAAAACTATATATATAGTTTTCAGAGTTGATTCAGCCTTTGAGCGCACGTATACCAAGGATAAATAAAATAAGTAATTCATCAGATTAAAAAGGCCAATCATGAACACATCAGGATCCTTAATAATTAATATAAGATGATCAGACAGGATATAAAACCAAGTATGGCATCAAATAGCTCTGCAGGAAATTTAATAGCTACTAGTATTAAACTACAGTTTTAGTAAAGAATTTTATTAAAAAATAATTAACGCTTCCAATACTTAGTTTATTAAAAATAATGCACGAGAGGAGTTTAAGAGAGAGGAGGATACAGAAAAATTGCAAACCAAAGAGGCAGCATTTTGAACACATCTCACAATTTAAATTTCAAGAAGTGCGAGCTTCACAACAAAATGAAAGATCAAATATAAGATTAGATGAATCATTGAGACAAAAAAAAAGTTGATAATAACATAGAAACAAACACTGTGGTAGTTAAAAATATTAATAGTTAATAAACATACATATTTGCGAATGAATGTGCGCAATAAATTATTAGTAAGAGTGTGGAAGCATTTTCCTCCACTATAATTTACCTTAATTAAAACTTAACTTCAATTTAGTTTAACATTAAATGATATTACAAAATTAAATAAAATTATTCAAGATCATAGTTGAATGTTAAATTTAGATATAAGGCTTTTTATCGTAATATAAGTGTATTTAAAAAAGATAAGATTCTAAATAATTAATGAAAATACACAGGATTATTCCATAATTACGATATAATATTGTGAAAAAATTAAAAAATAAAGCATGAAGTACCTGACTTATTAATTAATTTAATAATCTAATAAATAAGGTAAGTTTCAAATATTTTCTAATACTTTTTAAGATAAAATAATGAAGCTGCTCCATTTCTATTTTGAAAGTATGATTATAATAATAATGAACAGAGCATTTTTGAATAATCAATTAGATAGTGAGTTAATAATTTCAGGTAAATCAAAATTACGAAATTCAAACTGTTAATTTCTAACCAATCATTCCTCGTTGCTATCTATAGCGCAGCCTTTCTTTCTGATGTTGTCTTTTGCATCTCCAGTTGCATCTCTTGGTTCGAATTCTCAGATCTCACATCTATTTACACTCTTGAGGTTTTTTTCATTTTTTGTAGTAATTTGAACTTGTTCTAATATTTCTTTATCGTATTCCATCTCCTTCCTCTTCACATAAGTTACTCGAAACATTCTCTTTACTTGCTGATAGTATTCGTGTTGCTCCAGCATTCTTATCCTCTAGTTAAGCCAGATCTAAATCATTAATTACATTAGATATAAGCTAAAATGTTAAAGAAGAGTATAGCATGAAAATTATTTAAATAGAGTTTATCAATTATACTAAATATACTCATTTTAACTCCTCTAAAATTACCGCTTTTATAATATAGATTTGGGAAGTTAATTAATAGCAAATAACTTTGTTAAAACCTAGACAATATGATCTTTCAAAATTGAAAATTTTAAAATTTAAGCTTGCTTGCTAATGTCGGTATCATTTTATTGTATCCCTAAAGAGATAAGACAACATATATTTTTACATTTAAATCAACTTTAATAATCACTAAAAACTAAAGTCCCCGATTTATCTTTCTCTTCAGGACGTAATACAATAATACTGAAAAATTGCAAAGTTAGATGATTATAAATGATTTTTAAGACAATTAAGAAATATTATAAGCTTAAATTTTGATATTTTATTCATTAACTTCATATTTATTTACAAAATCAATTATACTTTAGTAATCTTCAATTAAAGTTGAGAATGATAAAGTAAAGTATTTAAGTGTAACATTAAGTAAAATTTGGTACAATTTCCAAAAATAAATTAATAATCTAAAATTTATACACTATATTTTAATCATAATCTTTTTTAAATATAATTAAATGGCAGGTGCCGAATAAATAGAATTAATTAATCAACTTTTAATAAACTATATTTAAATTAAATTAAGTTTAAATAAAATTAAAGTTCATAAATAATTAACATTTGAAAATCAAAATGCAATTAAATATTTACTTGATTAATACTGAGAATTTAAAGATTTATAATTTTATATATAGAGCAAAATAATTAATTCATACTTATAATTAAATTTTATTTATGAAGTTTAATTTAACTTAAACTTAATTTAATTTAAATATAGTTTATTAGAAATTGATTAATATATTCTATTTATTCGGCACGTATCTCAAAATTTCATCGATTTCGAGATACATGCCATTTAATTATATTTAAAAAAGATTATGATTAAAATAGAGCGTATAAATTTTAGATTATTAATTTATTTTTGGAAATTGTACCAAATTTTACTCATTATTTAATTCGTTGGCAAATAATAATTAATTTAATTCACATTTATGTAAATCAAAGAAGATGGAAAGACTAATATACCAATAAGCAATAAAGTAAAGAAACCTTTTGTTAATTAAGATAAATTTCTTTTTATAAAATTGTTTGTTTTTAATTATAATAAATTTAAATTCATAGTTATAATAAAAATTAAACACTAAATACACTTTAGTATTAAAAAGTTTTAGTGTTTAAAAATATTTTTATTGATAACTTTTGCGAAAGTGGCGCATGTAATCCTTTAGTTTAACACAATAATTAATCAACTCATAACTATTTACATTTTAATTTGTATATCACCTAATGTTTAATTTAAATAAACATAAATTTTACAATTTCATAATTAATAAATTAAGCTTAATACTTATTAAACTTATAATAATAATTTGATCTTATTGCTGTCTTCGGGACTCTCATCGAGTATATATTATTAATTAGTAAGAGATTGTATTTATAGTTAAAGATGAAACTTTCTTGTTATTGAATCTTAATTTTATGTTTATTTCCTTCTTTTTCTCTATCCCATTTGTCTTGTCTCTCTGACCTCTTTATCTTCTTCTCTATTTGTTTTAAGGATTTGAATATGACCTTCTTATTTTTTGAATTAATATTAGTAGTTGATTTTATTACTTTAATTGAGAATCTCAGTCCTTTGATTATGATTTGATCTTTCGTTCTAGTGGAATCGATTGAAAGAACGAAACATTTGACGTAAAGTGAATGACTAAAAGTGCAACTATATTGAAGTGTGTGTAATAGTATACATTAATACTTAGTCATGATTTTTAGTTTACTGTGATAGTATTTATTATTCTGAAGTTGAATAGTATGACTAGATTTAACTAATTGTTTAAGTGTCTATAGCTGATTTGGTCTCATACTTTATGATATCTCCAAGTTGTATGTCATTAATTGTTGATATCTTCTTAATTGCAGTTCCATCCTAATTTTAGTAGACTCTTGTGATGGAGTTAATTGGATCTACTTAGTTTTATCAGAATATTATATTATAATTTATTAATTAGTCTTATTTATTTTGTGAGCGTTAAGCTTGGAGCAACAACAGGTGCAGAAGCTGATGTAGTAGAGAGGCAAGGGACATGGATCCCAGGAACAAGTCGTGAATAGGCCACCAGAACTGGTCTGAACGGATGCCGAAGATCCAAGTCTTTCTACAACTAGGGCACGATAGAATCACTAACAAGGATGGGATTATTGACTACTTTGTGTTGATTGAATAAGAGCAGTTTTTAGATCATCAAAGCCATTAACGAACAACCCTACTTGATACATATTGGTGACTGAATCAAACTGTGATCTTATTGCAACGTGATACTCCATTCTTGGCTTCAAGATCTTTTTGTGAACCGGGTGACTGTTGTCGGGACACTTAAGTCAAACCCAGTGTATTATGTAGACTCGGTATATATATGGCCCTAATATTCAAAACTAACTAATATAGAGCTATTAAATATATATAAATCATAAAATAAATAAGACTGATTAATATATAGTAGAGATCTCTATTAAATTAGCATCTCTATTTTATTAATTCCCGCCTTTTAGCTATTATCTATCTATCTAATTTATTAATTTATGATCAATTGTGATTGATATTTACTATTAAACTTTAAAGTTTAATATTTCTATTTTTATTAAAATTATTCTGTGACATACTTGACGTCATTGACTTAGCTAATATTTTAAAATACTATATAAGATTAGTAGAAAAATGGAAAGATTAACTCAGTCTAATTGAGTTAAATCTTCTATGACAGTATCGTGGCTTTTAATCTTGTTGATATGAGACTTAATAGTCAAACTTATTGACCTTCCCACTTCTACTTCAAAGACCAGTTCTCCTCATTGTTACTTTAAGTATTTTCTGAGTGATGGGTCATCTTTACTTTAGCGTTTTATATTTTGTTTATTGAGGATCACTATTGGAAGACTATCTCGCAGGAATTTAGCTTGTAGTATAGAGCTATCATAACTTAGATTATGGGATATTGTTGAAGTATGTTGTGATTTTATGAACTTGTTGTTTATTGCTAATAGTCTAATCATTTGTAATAGTTAATGAGTCAATAGTTGAACTATGCTACCACAGCTGTCATCTTCAAATTAGATTTGTGAGAGATGGATCTGAACTAGTTTATTAATATGTAAACTTTCATTTCAAGTTTTCTTTTCGTGACTAAATATATAGTCCTCAATCTCCTATTGAAGGATGATTAAATATCTCTGTTATTTATAATATCTCTTTATGTGTGCTGATTATACCCATTTTTTTGTTGTTGTAATATTTTAAATACTTCCACTGTTTTTTAATTTAATATTTAAATAAACTTATAGTATTGCATGAATACATTTGATTTGGGAAAATTATTTATAAATTAATTAATTATAATTTAAAATCTTGGCAGTTAACTTTCTGGAAACCTTGCCAATATGGTACTTGTTCGATAGAGAATTCAAAATTAGCTGGACTTTACTATTGGCGGTACACCTCTATCGTATCCCTGGAGCGAGATAAATCGACTTTAATTTTTAGTAATTTGTTTAGTTGATTTTTATGCCAAAATTAAAGTCGATTTATCTCGCTCCAGGGATACAATAGAGGTGTACCGCCAATAGTAAAGTCCAGCTAATTTTGAATTCTCTATCGAACAAGTACCATATTGGCAAGGTTTCCAGAAAGTTAACTGCCAAGATTTTAATATTTTGTAAATTTAAATTTAAATAATTTTCCCAAATCAAATGTATCCCTACAATAATATTTAATCACAAATTTATTAAATTAATCTTTTTTTTTATTATGACGCTATATTTATTTTTATTAAAAATATAAATCTTCTTATGATAAACTTAAATTTTATATAATCCTTATTTATATATTATCTTTGCAAAAACTTTAATTCTTCATTATAATTTAATCGTATCGCAATCAACAGTTATCAAAATATTTAAGTTAAATTTATATAAATATATCTACTTTTCTAGCTAGATTACCTTGTTGAATTGGAGAATAATATAATATATTATAATTAAATTAAAATATTTATTAATTATGAATTCCACTGCCAAAGCAATTAAAAAATAGAGTTATAAACTCCTTTATTTACATAATTTTCAGCATAAATAAAGCTTAAAATCTATAATTTGTAGAGTTTAGAGTATCGATGCCCTTACTTAATCTGCACTTTAAAAAAATCATCACTAATATCAGAATAATTCGGTGTTTACAGTTTATTATTTTAAGTTATTATTTTTGAGAAATATTCATCGAACAGCTACTACCTCCAATAGGTAAGCCAATTATAAAAATCTGAGAAAAATTTGTAATTGTATTTATTAAATAAATATATCAATCGATTAGGTTTTTTATTAATTTTGTCACTCAACTCCTTTAGAGAAGGAATTGTGCTAATATCTGACGAAAAATAATTCAAAAATATTTATTGTTCTCTCCCTAATAAGTTGCCCCTTCTTACGAATGCTGCCAATTCAAGTATGTCTCTACATTTTGCTGCTAACTTTGTAAATTTATCTTCCAAAATGATCTCTATCAGAATCACTATAATAGAGAAAGTATCTTGTCTGATGTTACCGTTATGAATTTCATCCAATTCAAAAGGATGCTTATAAATGCTTATTAGTATTTATAAAGCTAAGCATTTTTATCCTATAAAGGAACAATTTCAGTAATTAGAAAGAAAAAGTTGAGAATCTTTGTGATTTGGATGAATTCTAATGTTTTTTTGGCAAATTTATCTATACACTAGTCCTAATTCATGTAATTATTGAACGCAATCACTCAGTTAAAGCAAAAATTTTAAGTTTAAAGAAATAACTTTTGAGACTCTTAATTGTTTAAGAAGTGTATAATTAAAGGACCGTTTCTTTAATTGGAAACTCTGGCTATCAGTAAATACTGCGATGTAATTTTCTTAAAAGGTAGTTTAAGAGCATTATTTTATATACCTTAAAATTTTGAATTCATTCCAAAAGTTTTAAGTTCAATTGTAATCTTTGTTTAGTCAGCAGTATGTAAGTTTACTTTGAGAGCCTTCAGCTGATATGAACTCATCTTCGTTAAGAATTAATAAGTTATCTTATTAAGCTAATCTCAAAATTAGTTCATTATCATTTTTTAAGAAGGGGTGTATGCACATCTTAATTCTGAAAAATTATTATTTTTGCAAATTCATAAGTTTTTTCTTGTGCATTTTATGTTGCTGTGTTGATAGTAGTTACACTATCATCTTCTTTGTTTAGAGCTGTATGATCTAAACTAGGCAAAATATTTTTATGTTCTTATTAGTTAATTTATGTTGCTGTCTGATAATTGATCTTGTCAGCAACGACAACAGGGAAGTGTCTTGCCTTTTCTTTCTAGGAAAAAATCTATAAATTATGAAACATAATTATTTTAGAATTTTTGAATAACCCAATTAGATTAAGTCACTTGTATTGTGTCTTGTCAAATGTTGCAATAACTTTTGTTTGCACTGAAAATTATGCTATTCATAATTTTTTGTGCAAATTAAACAGACATAGCTACCTCCAACATTTAGTTACATAAATTTTCCATTTTCTCAGTTATGTACGTTTAAGTGTCTTTAAAGTTTCATTTAAGTATAAACTTAAGAACATAAATGACAATGAGCTAATTTTTTAGTTTTCTAATTATAGTTTTTAGCTCTATATGATCTTCTTGACTACCATTTCTCATATATAATTTAATACTCGTGCGACACTGAGAAGACATAATTAATTTAGGGCAAGCTTATTAGTTATGTATGAGACTCTGAAGTCTTTGATTTAATTATGTCGCTAGAAATTTCATCTGAACTATAGTGCGAATCAGATGAAAGAGAAGAAGTATCAGCACTCATTAAACAATTAATTATTAAATACTAGTCTTTATTTAATATATTCAAATCCCAAATAAATTGTGGATATAAATAATTTTATTAAATACATAAATAAATAATAAACACATAAATAAATTTTTGCGGAGATTACTAAGACATAATTGGGAGATTCTTGAAAATGAGCTTGGATATAATTATGAATTTGTTGGGAGATTCCTGAAAAATAATTGGGAGATTCCTCTGAAAGATATTTATGTAAGCTATTACTCATTTTAAAAGTAAAAAGAAATATAACAAATTTGACAAAACTTGATTGGGGTTAAATGATATATCCAATTTTAAGGCTCAAATAACAACTAAAAAAGAATTTCCCTGAAGAGTCAAGTTATGTTTTCATGAACACCTATATTAATGTATGAAGAAAATAATTAGCTAATAAAATTTAATATAGTAAGTAAACAAGTTATATGAACTAATAGAAACATAAATATTATTATTATGTTGCTTTATTATTATATAGCAAGACATAAATATTATTTTTATAGGACATGAACTAAAATCTCAATAACAATTCTCAAAGCCTTAAGAACATAAATTTTAGAACTCCCTAGGGGAGTCTGAATACCAAATTAGATTGGTATAATCACCTCAAATATTCATGTAAGCTTAATTTAATTTTATGTTATAGTGTGCTATCATTTGCCTGCATTTAAAAAGACAGGCATGAAGTTTATAAAAGATGCACTTTTATCTTAGAAAAAGCTGTAAAAACAGCTGACATAATTTATGTTTATGTACCTAATTACCCTGAGCTCAGTGTCAGCAACATAATCAATTATGTCAAAGACGAAAATGTCCTCATGAGATACTTAGATATTTATGATGGAATCCCTGATCATCCAGATAAATACTTTTTCTTTGGGGTACTTGGGACAATAAAGAATGACTGGCTAACATAAATAATTAGAGAATAACAATAGGTCAGAAATTATGTTGCTGATGAAGAAATGAAGGGGGAGTCAATTCTAATTTGAGAATAGTTTCTCTAAGAAATTTATTCAATGCCTCATTTCTCAAGTAAGCTCAAATAATTGTTTATGTCTTTATAGAAAAAAAGGGAAGGCTTTGTCGATGCTGAAATCTAAGTCAATGGGAAGAAATCAGCAGAAAAAGAAAAAGGTTTAAAATATCTACAACTATTGAGGGTGAAGAACAAATTATTTAAAGGACACCTAAAAATTTAAGCCAACCCAAGTGAAAATATGATGATCAGAAGTTCTCCTACAAAACGGATGCATTTTAACTAATGACTTAAATTATTTATGTTATCAATTTTATTTATGCATTAACAATTTTTAATAAAGTTAATATTCAAACACTTTGCGTTAACAAGTCAAGACAGTGTCTTGCACTGTTCATACAGTCATTTTGTTTAATTCACATAATTGATTATGTTACTGCTTATAAATTCTTCATGTTGCTTAGTTTAAACGATTAATTGATTAGAGACTTCCTGTATTCTTTCTTCACCTGGGAAAAAAATTCTCAATACAATTAAATTTTCGAGGAATATGGAGCGTTGAATAATAACTTCCACCCCATATTGTCAACTGCCTCTTTGAACTATTTTGAATGATGAGCTCTCAAATTGTCAAGAAATATAGTTAGCTGTTTATCTTTGTAATTAGGCTCGAGATCTTCTAATACCAAAATAAGGTCTTGAATTTTAATTGATTTTTATACAATTCGAAATGCTTCAAGTCCATTCTTTGGACTTATTATTTCCAAAGCTGCTAAAGTACCTAGAGTTAATCCCTATATTGTCAAAACTAAGTTTTAACTTTTCGGTGCCCACGCTTTCCAAGAAGTTGAATGAGCCTTAAATATTGTTTTATTCAAGTATACAATCTTTTGATTTTCATTTTTATTTCCCAAAGTTTAGTGTTTACCCTTTGCAAATCTATTTTAGTTTGATTTTGTTTGTGGTATGTTAAGTTATAGTCAATTTAACATATTTTATATATAATGCCAGTTTTTTTTCTAAGTTTCTGAGTGCAGTGCATGAGTTTTAATTTCTGGAAATCTACGATGAAAAACTATAGTTCACTGCTTAAATGAAAGTGTAATCTGATCTTCGAGAGTCTTTTATGATATCAAATAATTTATATGGTCTGAAGTTAATTGAAATCTTTTATGCTTTCTTATAAGGCAAAAAGTTTTTTCATTTTTCAATTATTTTAACATTTTCAATATTTGCTTTCTCTATATTCCAAGGCAATCTGATAGTTATTTTATAGAAGCAAATACTTTGTTGTTAGAAAAATATTCAAGTTTTCAGTAGCGAAGCATGTAAACTAAGTTTAACAAGGTCTTTTATTTGTTTTGTTTGATTTTTATACTTAAGAATAAATAAATTTTAATTATATTTATACAATCACAAATTTTTCTCAGATTTTTATAAATTAATAAGTTTTCATATAAAGTTTTTAATAAACAATTCAACAAAAAACCTTATAAACAGTGAAACAGATATTTATTCGCAATGCTAAAAGCTTATTTGATTAATTATAAATCAATTTTTTTTAAATAGAAAAATAATTAATAAAAGTTAAAGAGAACAGAATATAAAATTATAAATAAATAAATATATGATTAAATTTGTTTAATATTATTTAATAAATTCCATAAACGAATAAAAGATGAAGTTTTTTATAATTTTATAGCTGGATAGAATTTTATATTAAGTAGCAATTTAAAAGGAATATAAATTAAATAAAAAATGGCCAATTATCTTTAAATCTGAGAAAGAAAAAATTAAAAAAAAAACATATAAATTATCTGATAAGACCTATAATAAAATAAAGCAAGATAAACTAATCTTAAAGTTTCCAAAAAGAAATATTAGAAGATTTGTCACATTCTATAACTGACAAATTAATATTATTAATGATTTTTTATCATCTTATGGGCCCTCCAAAAAGGATAAACTATTAACAATATTTTTATTTTACAGGGTAAGAACAAATGTTATTAGATTTAGAAAAAAGCTGATTTTACTATGAAGAGAATTAAAGAAAATGACTACATTTATAATGATATTTAAGAAGAGAATAAAACTAATAAAGACAAGCAGAGATACTGCAGGTCAAAGGAACAATTCATCAGGAATAAAAATAATAATTTTAAGAATCAGAAACTTTGATAATAACTTACAAACATAAAAATAAAGAATTGAGTGAATTTCTATTTAAAATGAAATTATATTCACACTTTAGAAACTAGAAAGTATATTTACTAATAAAATCAATTATAGGAAGGTTAATTTTTGCATCCACTAATAAATTTTTTCACCTCATTATTTAAATGAGTCTTAATTAATTCCTAAATTCTTTTATCATATATATACATTAGATATTTGATATACTTTTTGCTGAAAACTTTGCACCAATATGAAACTAAAATATTTTAACAATCAGTGTTTATGTATCCTAATTTAAATACCCAACTTTCCAAAATCTTGCCTGATTCATGTCTAAATATAGAACATTCTTGATTTATTGACTTATAATTTATCTCCAATTTGAGTTGAGTTGACAAAATTACTTTATCTAATTTTGAATTCCACTATTTTGTACAAGGAAGCTTTCTGGATTTATGTGAATGTGAATTTAATTATGTTTATTATTTCAACTAGGATATGGCTTATAAATGGATGTAACATCGCTCTCTAAGTTTCATTACTAGGTTTAGTATAAAATCTTTTAAAGTAACTTTGAATTCAAAAGTTTCAATTAAAGTTTTCACATCTTAGTGAATAAGCTTTGAACTTAATAAATATATTTAAGTTACATTGATCTAATGATATATAATAATCTGATGTTCTATAACAGCTTAAATATAGTGGAATTTTTCATTAGGTCTCAAAATTTATATTCAAATTTATGAATATATATTTCAGGCAAATTTGAAAGTATAGTTTCAGGTAAACAATCGGTCAAATAATTAGATCATTTTTCTTCTTCTTCATTAGATCTAATTCTTGATAGATCCTATTAGTTCTACGAACTGATTATTCTTTTGAGATTCATAGTTATTTTTATTCCCTTTAAGATTTGATTATTTAGCTTAAACATTAATGTATCCGATAAAATGAAATTCATCTTCTTCTGGATCATATTATGATTTCTCCATTAAGTAAATCACTTTCTTGAAATTAATTACATTTTTGCCATTTAGCAAAGTAGAAACTGTGAGTTTTCTTGAAGTTATTTATATGCTAAATTAACTAAAACATATTTATTACCAAAATTATACTTACTATAGAAGATATCGATATCTTCATAAAGAAATTCAATTAGTTTGTGTCCGATAAGATGAAGCTTAAGGTCTTGTGATTTATTGAATTCAAATATAGGGCATTTGCATATATTCTATTTATAAGTTACCTCTGTTCTTTGTAAAATTAATATCCCTTTCTATATTACATGCATTTGTTTGTAGCGTTTAAAGTATATACTTGATAACAAACCTCGCATTCAATTATTTTAGGTTGTCGATCTGTCTTTAAAAAAACTTTGCCCTTTTCGAAAACTTCATCTCTCCTTTAAATCAATATAAACTCCAATTATTTTTATTAATTTGAGTAAATAATGAATTCTATATAGCTGCTTAAGTTTTTTTTTACTCTCGTTCAAAACTCATCAATAGCTAGTTCATCATCAAATGCTGAAACCTCGAAATCAAGTGAATTATTTTGGTTTTGCATATTAATTAGTGAAGTTAATTTATTTTGATTTAATATATCTCAATAATAAATTGCTTTTAATACTTAACAATGGGAACATATATTAAATAAATAAGAACGAGGCTGCATAAATTAGAAGTTAATGTATTATACTTAATGTTTATACTTTAAGTAAATAAATTTTAATTGAAATTTTATTTTATATCAAAAATGAAATATATGTATCTATGTTCATAAAATTACTATTAATGTTCCCTCTTATTATCATTCACTATATTGTACATATTATTAATAAAAGTTTCAAAAATAATATTATGACCCTATATATATGTATAAAAAAATTTAACTTAGTTTAAAAGAAAAAAAGGGTTAGGAAACTTATGCTCACTTGAATATTTGCGATGTGTTATTTTTGAAGGCCTCCTATTACAAAATAATGATTGAGTCCTCAAGGCCAATAAATAAATTGTATAAATAAATATATTGTATAAATAAATATAAGTCTAGCATAGAATTATTAAATATAAAGAAACTCTTTAAAAACAACAACATATAATATTTAAACTATTCTCCCAACCCCAAAACCTTAATTCAATAAGCTTAGTTCTAAGTATTACTGGTATAATTACTATAGGTTTACTTGTAAGGTTTTTTTGACTCAACCATATAAAGGGCTTCTACCCATACTTATCAAGTAAGCATATAATATGTAACATTTTCTCGTGCGAAAGAGGAAAGCACTTTCTTAACTTAAAATAAAGCTGATCCCAAGGAGAGTTAATATGAAACTCTCGAGATATGAAATAGTCAAGAACTACAAAATATTTTTTATTGAAATGTCTATAAAAAACGGTCAATGGGATAAAGAAATGATAGAAGATTAAAATTTAATGATATCCCCAATATCAAATAGATTACATGTGAATTAAATTGAGGGATCAAGCAAAATTAAATAGTTACATAAATTAAAATAATTATATGCCCATTGTTTTTCACAAACTCATTACTTATCTCATCTTCTATTTATGTCTTATTTATATTACAATTAGTTTTAAATTTAATTCTATTATCGCGATTACTTTTCATTTTAAATAATAAATTCCAGACTAATTATGCTGTTTATTTATCTTATTTTTTACTTTTGAGGACACTTCTTTAATTCAGTTTAAAATAGATGAATAGGGAGCATTGTATATTATCATGATATTATTATCTGAAAATTTCTATTGATTTCCTAGCTTAGTGGGCATGTAAATTAACCATTTAAATGGCTAGTTCAGGTACTTGTTTTGATTAACTATCGGAGTGAAACTGTCAATAAATATATCTTAATTTTAAATAAACTTTTATTTATTATATTAAGAATGATAATGTTTTGACGCTCAGTCGCTATTTTAAGAGACTTAATTCATACTTATGCGCCATAATTTTCTTTTTTTTGTAGGGAGGATTGAATAATTTTTCTTCTATATAAATAATATTATAGCCTTGATAAATTAAATAAATATAATCTTAATAACATTCAATATATTGTTTTTATATTTTTAATTATATTAAAGAACTTATGCGGTAGCTACTTCTCATCATTTTTAATTTAATCCCTCTCTTTTTTTACATCTTGTTAAGCTTTGATAGGCTTAATTTTTTATATGAAAATTATCTGTGAGATATCTTCCATTTATTAAGTAAAGATAGATGTTTTGAGATTGTAGAGTCTTAGCAAAATATATAATTTAATGGGGACATTAAAAGATAGTTTATCAGGTTCTAGTGTCGATGCGTGCATATCTAAAAGATCAAACATATACTTAAACCTGACAATTAATAAAATAACTTGAAATATTTAAGAAATTAGAATTTAAAATTAAGTAAATATTAATAAAATAATGGAAGAGATCTAGCTACTGGTTACTTAACAAAATTGGTAATTTTCAAAAACATATCTAAACTATTTTATATTCCAGCACTGCTTATCAGCAGAAGTCATAAAGAAAATAAACAGAGAGTTCGGAAGATATTAGAAAGAATTGATCAAAACTCTTATAAGAATGACCATGTGGAGCTTAATATCAGGATAGATGGTAAATAAAATTCACTTTAAATTGATATTTTTTCTGAATATTTGTTTAAAAATAGTTATAAATTATATTTGATTTCATTATAATTGACCCATTACTTTTTATTTTTCATGAATTTTTTTAAATTTAATTTTGAGTAATGTAAGCAATATAATAGTATAGATTTTAAATAGATCTAAATAAAAAATAAAATTATATTTAATTATGAGAAAAACCAATTCACTATTCTATATTGAATTAGAATAATTAGCATTCAGTAATTCTCATAAATTTTCACATTTACACAATAAATTATGATATTATTTTATGATTTAAACTAGTTCTATTAATATCATAAGATCTCCATATGTCTATTAATATATATAAAATACAAATTAATTTTATTATTCTCATTTCATCGATGGTTTTATAATCAGATTATTAGTTTTTTGACATTTAAATGATAAAATATTGTATTATTTTATGATTTCCATTAATACTATAGTCTATTCATCAAATCGATAATTTTTTCAAATTTTCATAATAAAATATTGTATTTTTTTTTGGATTATATTTAACCATATTGGATCTTTTAATTCTCCTCAATTATTGGATTTTCATAATAAAGTATTGTAAAATTTATGAATTTCATTTTATTTATGGTGGATTCATCACTTGATTTGTTTTTTTACAATTATAATTTATAATAATATTTATTTTTAAGATTAACTAATTCTAATGTAAATTATACAATTTTCAACAGAAATTTTATATTATTTTATTAAAAATTTTAATTTCAAAATTTATGTAGAAGAAACACATAATTATGTGAAAGCAGCTGAATAAAATAATATGAAAAAATAAGAAATTTATTTCTTTCATAAAGCTTTGTTAAAAGAAGAACAGTAAAAAAAGTCTGATTAGATAAATCAACCAAAATATAAATTTTAATATTTAAATGATATTTTTGCATTCAAAACTCCAAAACACCTTAATGAGGTTTATAAGTGCTTTGATTTTTAGGGAATTTGCTTGGGGTTGGGGTTATTAATTAAATGCGAGACTAAAATAAATAGCTTTTGGGGTATATTTATGATGAAGAGTATATAAATTTTGTGTTTAAACTGCGTAATGGATGTGATAAATACAGTGAATAAGTCAAACCAGTACTGAACTATAAGTCTATAACACTGCTTTTAAAGCGAAGTCCACTAACTGCTTGAAAGCTGTTTAATTAAAGCAATTATAGCTGAATTCTTAGCCTATTAGAATTCAAAGTTTTTATAGAAGCATATTGACTATCTTATCAATGAAAAAACCTTGAAGTATTGGGCTCACTTCTCTCTCGACCAACTAGCTACTATGTTTCACCGTAAATTCCCTGAGTTGAAGATCTCTGCATAGTCCGTTGCTAACATTTATAAACGAAATGGTATCACTTACAAAGGTGTGAAACGTATTAAAAGAGTGATTGATTTCACTCTCCCATTTTACAACAATATCCTAAATTATATTTATAAGTAAATGCAGAAAGCTCAATAGAATAATATTATATATTTATACATGCTGACGAGGCTGTGTTTACCTTCAACACTTTCATCAAGAAGTCTTGTATAAGAGGCATAGTAATATAGAGGTATATGATTAGAAGTTTAAGGTATAAACAATGGCAATTCTTGGATGAATTGTTGAGGATTCTGGTTTAGAAACTTATGTTATTTATCCTCGCTCAATTTAGACAGAGCAGTATATCAAGTTCTTAGAACAGCTGAGAGAGAAGTACCCTGAATAAGAGATTATACTATTCGTTGATAATAGACAAAAGAAACATGGAAGAGTTATGAACAGCTTAGAATAACGCCAGTGTTCAACGTTCCTTATATCCCATAGTTTAATGGAATTAAATTCTACTGGGGTATATTAAAAGGTCATTACAAGAAACTGCTGCTCTACCACTTGATGCATGACCTGCCTGTCGATACAGTCGATTTTATATTTAGTTCAGCTAACAGAGTTGATAATTAGTTGGCATAAAAGTGCGCTAAAGAAGGGAGAGTGAATGTATATAAATAAATTTTGTAGTTAAATGAATGAATATATAAGTCACATTTAAAATTCTTTAGAGGGAGCTGGCTTCTCTTTCTTTTCTTCCTCTTAAGGCTTGCTTGGGCCTAAGTTTCTTCTCTTGCTGCCAGCTCCAGCATCTATGTTCATTGACTCTGGAGGCTAAATATTTGAATAAAGTCTCTTGCTAACTTCATACTTTGTCTGCGACTTTCGCTCTCTGTGAAGCTTGCTCTATTCCTTCATCAAGAAGATGCTAGTACCAAATTTTTCTAAAGAGTTAAGCTACAAATCTTACTTGAAATATAAGGGTGCTTCTGCAGCTCTGATAGCCAGCTCTCACTTATCTTGATCCCTTGTTTGTCCTTATCTTCTGAAGAGATGCTGTACCTTTTCTTATGAGATTCTTGAATAATTTCTTTCAAGTATTCACCTTTAATTGTTGCAAGTATGCCAAAGAAATAATTTCATTCAAGTAATTTGTTAGACAACTGCTTCTTAGAAGGCAGGTAGTGTGAAATCTCTGGTCGTTCATAGCATCATCATATAAGTTAGTCACTGAAATTTCAGGATAGTTTGAAATCTCTGCGAACTTTACATCTTAAGTTTTCAATGCTTTCTTCTCTTCGCAGAGTATCGCTCTTAGAAATAAAATTTTAGAACCTTCCATCGTTGGCAGGAACAAACCAACTACATAATCAAGATGAGTTACTATGAGTTCATTACCTTGCTGCACCAGGTAGCGATGCAAATCCTCCTTGCTTCTAAATCTTTGAATCAATTCTTGTGCTTGCACTCTTTTCATTGCATCATTCATTGACTCCATCTTGTTTACAGATCTAAGAAATGATATTCAAATTTAAGTTTATTGATTTCAATTATATACCTCTGTAAAACTTACTATTAAATATGGGCATACTATAGGAGGTCAACCTCTATGTAGGATATGGAGAAGGTTCTGAGAACTGGTTTCTAACTTGAGAGATTGATATTAATTTCTACTGTTATAGTTCCATATTTTTAAATTTGAATTGGTACGCACTTAATTTGGAGCAGCTCCTAAAATAATTAGGAGCAAAAATAAATTAAAGTTAGTACTTAATTAGGAGCACCATAAATTTAATCACAAAATCACAAAAAACCTACTAAAAGAGTACGTACTTAATTAGGTGCCCCTCCTAAATCGGTACGTACTATAATCAACTTAATATTGATAGTAAAAATGGTTACTTTCTCACCCATTTTTAGTGCTGGATTTTTCTACTCTAATACTCTAAGAACTTCCCTTAAAACTAGAAGACTTGCAAAGTCTCATACAAGCTCTAAGTTATAGAGGCAGTTTTATAATTTTAAATTCAAATTTAAATATGAGCGCTAACATTTTAAGAAAAACAACAGCACTTCCATCAAACTAAATGAGACTTACCTTTGGCAGCAATAAAAAGTGTGATAGCTGTGAGATGAACTCTCATAAAGAACTACCAGAGCTATCACTTGAGGTCTCTGTTATTAAAATAGAAATTAATAATAGAAAATAAATGGCAAACAAGTGTGTGGGAGACAGAGAGGAGGATAAAGGTATCAATGAAATTCCTATACAAACTGAAGAAGAAGTAGTAGTATACTTTTGTGAGAAGTGTGAGAGAGACTTCACTCATAAATCTAGTTGGTATAGGTATATGAAAGAGCATAGAGAAGCCAAACCAACTGTATACTTAAAGCACGATAAAATGGACAGAAAGTATGATTTTTTTCGAGTGCCATAAGCAGTATGCTCATACAAGAGATTTAAGGAAGCATCCTTTAAAAACTCACAAGAAAGATTTAGAGATTGAAAAGCATGAAGATGAATTGAAGCTACTAAACAAAAGAAAAGCAAAAGAATCTTCGAAGGTACTTGAGCTTGAACAAGCTAGTGAATCAGAATATGTGAGAAAATCACGCAACCTGCTAGCATCTGAAATCACAAAGATCATGATTAAAATTCAATATAAAAAGATTCCTGTTCTTGCCTAAATTGACCTAGACACTTCACTTTAAAGCTACCTTATATTAGAAGACTCCTTTGATAAGAAAGTTATCAATGATCATCAATACGCATACAAGGTGTATCCCTTCAACTATCTCTTAAGTGATGATAAATATTAGATGGAGTTTACAAATGAGTATCAAGTACTCACTCAAGCAAAGTTTAAAGAGTGTAGTTACTTAATCAAGCTAGATGCTGTTCTCCTTGCCAAGGATCATGTTGCTTTCAGACTCCCGCTCTATGAGATGACCTTAAGAGATTTTATTACAGATCAATGGAATCATAAGTAGCTTGGATAAATAGAAACTCTGACCATGTATGGTATAAAAGAGCTTCACAAGTTAGGGTTTGTTCACAGAGATTTGAAGCCAGAAAATATAATGATAAACTTTTCACCTGTAAGAGTAGCAATAATCGATTTCAACAGAGCCTAAAGAGTGGAAGTATCAAGGCTTGGAACTGTAATGGGAACGCAAGGGTACTATCCAGAAAGAGAAGACTGGAGAGATGGAGACTTTTAGTGGGATGTGTGGGATTTAGCAGCTATAATAATAGAGTGCAATATGCCTCGCAACGATTACTACTCTACAAGGTGCAAGAAAGATGCTAAGCAAAGAAAAAAATGTTTATAGACAAAACTAGAGTCTCTCAATCAATAAAACAAATGGCAGAATCAATAATAATTAGACCAAACTCAAGATCAGACATATCAATAGAGCAGATAGAGTTGTGGTTAAGCAAGACAAAATTTAGACCTCTCCCACATGATCTAAAAGTGCATTTTGAGTGATTAAATGAAATACATTTACTATATATTTCACATTAAAACCAATTAATAACCCCAACCCCTAACAAATTCCCTATAAATCAAAGCACTTATAAACCTCATATAGGAGTTTTGGAGTTTTTATTGTA
The DNA here is from genome assembly GCA_000711775.1 of Oxytricha trifallax. Classification (NCBI taxonomy): domain Eukaryota; phylum Ciliophora; class Spirotrichea; order Sporadotrichida; family Oxytrichidae; genus Oxytricha; species Oxytricha trifallax. The sequence continues at coordinate 42,872 of ARYC01017658.1, read as the reverse complement.
GTAAAAAATATTTACCATGGGTAGAGATATATAATAAATACAATATATATATAAGGAAAATATATTTGAACAGTCATTATTTGTTTAAGATAAGTGCTGAAAATTAACAAATATTTTATAACTTAATTTTGCAATTTGTGTCATCATATTATTAAATAAGGGGTTTTGAGGTTTGAAGTTGATACCGACTGCAAAGATGATGAAACCGAGGTGGAATAAGCACATCAAGATTTCATAAAAATTAAAATGATGAAAGCAAGGTTGAAGAACAACATAGTTATGTGAAAGCAGCTGAATAAAATAATATGAAAAAATAAGAAATTTATTTCTTTCATAAAGCTTTGTTAAAAGAAGAACAGTAAAAAAAGTCTGATTAGATAAATCAACCAAAATTTAAAATTTTAATATTTGAATGATATTTTTACATTGTAGTAAAAATATTTACTATAAACAAAGATCTATATTAAATACAATTATATAAGGAAGATATATTTGAACAGTGATATTTTTTATTTTAGACAAGAGCACAAAAATAACTAAAACTTATTCATATAACATTCATTTTTCATTTTCTTGCGCATATCGTTTTCTTATCTACGCTCACTCTCTTACAGCTGCTTTGAATTAAGTCTTCTGTATTGATAGGCAAGTGCATAAGATGATACAGCAGCAGCTTCTTGTAGTGAGTCTTGATTTAATTCCATTAAATTATGGGCTATAAGGAACGTTATAAACAGTAGTTATGTTTAGTTCTTCATAGGCTTTCTTAGACTCCTTAGTCTTATTAACTGAAGGGTTATCAACAAACAATATGATTTCTTAATTGCTGTACTTCTCTCTTACCTTATCTAGGAACTCTATATACTACTCTCACTTAATTGATCAAGGGTGAATGACATAACTTTCTAAGCCTGAATCTTCGCTAATACCAGCTAAAATTGCATGGGTGACAACCTTCATTTTCTAGTCATAAACTTCTATATTATCATACTTCTTGTACCATGACTTGTTAATAAAGGTGTTGAAGGTGAATACAGCTTCATCAGCGTGTATGAACTTGATGTTATTATCAATAGCCCTCTGCATTTAATCATATATATTGTTTAAATTATTACTATAAAATGGCACTGTAAAATCAATCACTCTCTTCACTCTGTTGACAGTCTTGAAAGTAATATCATTTCTTCTATAAATGTTGGCTATAGTCTAAGGAGAGATACGCATGTCAGGAAACTGCGATGTAACATTACAGCTCGCTAGACTAGTGGAAAGTGTGCCCAATACTTCAAAGTCTTGGAGTCGCAGAGGAAGTTAATATAGTGCTGTGAGAACTTTTATTTTCATGATGGATGATTTCAAGTGCAAGAATTATAATGCTGAATAGTCAACAAGCAATGATACCTAACTCTTGAGGCACTCTTGCGCAAGAGCTTTGCAATAGCTGCACAATTCATAACTGGTTTGACAAATCTATATTAATACTTGTACCATATCAAAGCTTAAGCAGTAAATCTAAATATTTTTCATCATAAATTGACCCTAAATTTCGCTAATTTCTATTTCTCATTTTGCAATTTGACCTAATTTCTCTACTAACCCCAATTAGACCCCAGGAATACCCTATAAATCAAAGCACTTATAAACCTCTCTAAGGGGTTTTGGGGTGTTAAATATTTTAAAGGTAAAATAATAAAATCTTTAATACTAAAGGGACGGCCAAAGAAATATGCAAAGATTTAGAGAAATTACTTAAAATTTCCAAAGAATGATTAAATAATCAAGAATAGAAATATATTATTTGAAAACTTTATATGAAATAAAATTGATTTAAACCTTATATTCTAATATATGTGAAAAAACTAATAAAAAGATAATATGAACTATGCTTATTTTAAAAATATTTAAAACTATGAGACTACTATCTCAGTAGCGGTGGAACCTGGTAAGAGTTTTCTCCAGACTCCCCTTTAATTGTTTACAGGAAGCAGATCTCTGCGAGCTCTTCGGGGGATACTCCTAGTCAATATCTAGACTCTTATCTCGAATGCATCTCGGTACAGGAAGAAGTGGAATGGGGGGCGAGGTGGTTTTTTGGAGTTTTTCTAGTTCACGACTTGCCACGTCATAGATTGCTACTTCAACTCACTTCAGATACGTCTACGTGACGATTAAAAAATCGATGATTTGATTATAGTATTAAACAGTGAATTGATAAATATTTAATTTTGAGTATAACTCGTTAATCATCATTTAAAATTTTTATGCCTATACTTAATTAATAACTACAACGAAATAAAGCCAATACAAATTAAGTTAATAAATAAAAACTACGATAATTATCTTTGATTTTATACTATATTAATCTAGTATAATCGAAATGAGGAGATCGTTATAAAGAAATCAAAAATGCAATGAATTAAGATTATGATCATTTCATAGTATAATAATGTTTTTTCAACTGTCGATATTATGAATTAAGATTAACTATTTTAATTATCAACTCTATATTACTAATCAAACATGGAGAATTCTAATTATTTATTTTTTTCACTTTTCCTGATTTGTTTGTATTTTAGCGCAGTCTAAGCGATGTATCTGTAGTAGTCTCCAACTTTTTTCTTAAATGTTTCTTAGATATCTTCACTATATCTTCAGGGTATCTTCATTGTATCTTCCTCAAAAAAATAAAAGTCAAAAAATATTAAAATTAACAACAACAATAGCAATAGCAACAATAGTAACAACAAAAATAACAGTAATTAAATAAAAATCAAGCATTATTATGAGTCTAGTTAAAATTCCAGAGAATTTCAAAATTTTAAATTCATCAATTTTTTGTAGTTTTCATCATCATATTCTTCATCGTCATCTTCATAACTACATTTTCAAACTAACAATTTTAGAAAATTTGGATTTTTTAGAAAAAATCCCAGACTCATAATAATGCTTGATTTTTATTTAATTACTGTTATTTTTGTTGTTACTATTGTTGCTATTGCTATTGTTGTTGTTAATTTTAATATTTTTGACTTTTTATTTTTTGAGGAAGATACAATGAAGATACCCTGAAGATATAGTGAAGATATCTAAGAAAAATTTAAGAAAAAAGTTGGAGACTACTACAGATACATCGCTGAGACTGCGCTAAAATACAAACTAATCAGGAAAAGTGAAAAAAATAAATAATTAGAATTCTCCATGATTGATTAGTAATATAAAGTTGATAATTAAAATAGTTAATCTTAATTCATAATATCGACAGTTGAAAAAACATTAGTATACTCTGAAATGATCATAATCTTAATTCATTGCATTTTTGATTTCTTTATAACGATCTTCTCATTTCGATTATACTAGATTAATAATAACTTTCATTTTTAATAAACCCCAAAAGTAATTTTTTAAGCAATCGTGAAAGAAATGATTAATTAAGTATTAGGCATTAATAGTTATATTGCGAAAAAGTGAAACCCCATTAGAAAGATTAGAATACTAGTGGAAAGTGATTTTAAAAAAGTTAATTAAAAAACCCTTGATAAAAACTATTGAACGATTAAATATTTAAAATTACAAAACATGGGAGACTTTTCCGCACTCGATATCTCGAGCAAAATCGGTCCTAGAGAGGCGAAATTAGACTCATTCGACAGCCCTTTGAAATCTAGGAGGAATTTGGGCGTCCGGGTCACACAGCACACGCCATGGCGAAGTTGCGCTTGATGTATTTTGCCAGTCTCCCTGTCTACTAAGGAATCACAACTATCACTCACGACAGCTTTATCAGGGAATGCCCAGTCTCTCACGAGAAGAAAGACCAATCTGGAGACTTCATCTCCTAGGAGGAAACTCCTCGTGAGCATTGGTCTTAAGGAATTGCGATACCTGGGCGCAGGGATCAAGCAATAAGTACTAAGTGGCATCTGTATCCTACAGATAAGCAAGGAGAATGGCATTCAGCTGCTCCACGAGCTGGGAAAGTAGTGCTCGGACATCTGGACCTCGTCATGAGTCGACAATGGCTGCTCGACAAGGGGGCTGCGCGAGACCTATAAATCCTTAGATGGTTTGGCCCAGGAGGAGCCCTGGTCGTTGCGATGGCTGTGGATTAGTTCTCTGTCTCCTCATCAGAGCCGTTGGACCCACTTCTTTGGCTAGAGAGTCTCTAACACCCTACTCCATTAGCGCCTCATGATTCCAATTCAGATCTGGGGTGGAAAAGTGGTCTTTGCCTAAGAGGTATACCTTGTGTCCCAGAGGAAATATATAAATGAATTCGTAATAGCATTTGAAGAAATCTGCAACTCATCTTAGAGGAAATCGAGGATGCACTCGTAGTCAACAACTGTGCTTGTGCATGTTGTCTTCGCACAACTCCGTGGCTAAAGAAGTGGGTCCAACGGCTCTGATGAGGAGACAGAGAACTAATCCACAGCCATCGCAACGACCAGGGCTCCTCCTGGGCCAAACCATCTAAGGATTTATAGGTCTCGCGCAGCCCCCTTGTCGAGCAGCCATTGTCGACTCATGACGAGGTCCAGATGTCCGAGCACTACTTTCCCAGCTCGTGGAGCAGCTGAATGCCATTCTCCTTGCTTATCTGTAGGATACAGATGCCACTTAGTACTTATTGCTTGATCCCTGCGCCCAGGTATCGCAATTCCTTAAGACCAATGCTCACGAGGAGTTTCCTCCTAGGAGATGAAGTCTCCAGATTGGTCTTTCTTCTCGTGAGAGACTGGGCATTCCCTGATAAAGCTGTCGTGAGTGATAGTTGTGATTCCTTAGTAGACAGGGAGACTGGCAAAATACATCAAGCGCAACTTCGCCATGGCGTGTGCTGTGTGACCCGGACGCCCAAATTCCTCCTAGATTTCAAAGGGCTGTCGAATGAGTCTAATTTCGCCTCTCTAGGACCGATTTTGCTCGAGATATCGAGTGCGGAAAAGTCTCCCATGTTTTGTAATTTTAAATATTTAATCGTTCAATAGTTTTTATCAAGGGTTTTTTAATTAACTTTTTTAAAATCACTTTCCACTAGTATTCTAATCTTTCTAATGGGGTTTCACTTTTTCGCAATATAACTATTAATGCCTAATACTTAATTAATCATTTCTTTCACGATTGCTTAAAAAATTACTTTTGGGGTTTTATTTAAAAATGAAAGTTAATATAGTATAAAATCAAAGATAATTAATTTCTACTAGCTCTGTTAAAAATAAATATAGAATTAGCTCGCTAAAATAATTAGTTTTTGGGGTATTGTAGTAACAAATCTAAGTTTTTGATTATTAATGATCGTTTACTTTAATATTCAAATTTTCTCTAATTATTTTTTTAAAAAATTCCTAGAAAATTTAAACATCTTATATAAATATATTACTTAAAAGTTGCAATTTTCTATAAATAGTGTGAAATCTAAATGTTATTAAGTAAATTTAAATGTCATTTTAGTAAGTTTTAATCTTATCTAAACCAATTTAGAATTTATTTTGCTTCCCATTTTTATATATAAGTTAAAATTATATAATAAATTTATATTTATACAACAGTTTATTTATATTACTTGAAAAATTCCTTATACTTTGTCAAAAATGAGAATTAATTACAGATTGATCAACTTGCATAATTATAAAAATTAATATTATGCAGTAGTTGGAGTTATATAATATTATTATTATTATATATTCTTTTATATACAAATAATTTAAAATTTCTAATAAACCTTTTTATTTGACTTTGCTTACTAATCTTATTGTCTATATTGGCAGTTTATTATTAAATACTAAAATGAAATAATTTTTGACAATTTCAAAAATTTTATTAAACTAAAAATTATTAATTTAATAAAAATAATAATTTGTAGCACAAACAATCATTACATATTTCTTTTGGTATTGCAGTTAGTATTTAAGCAATAAATTGTTTTAATATCATGTTTGACTTAAATTATTGTTTTTGTCAGCTGTTTTTACTTGAAATAGTTAAGACATTTTAAAATACGCTAGCCTATATTACTTCCTAGATTCCAATTAGCATTTTTATGAATTAGTGATTACTTTAAGAACTTTTTAAAAGATACATTATTTTTACTTGCTATATTCTTAAAATAAAGCAATAAAACTAAACAATATTCAGAGAATACAAATAATATATAATATTATGACTTTAAAAAAATCTTTATTTAAAAATAATCATTAAATTTAAATTAAGAAAATGATAATAAAACATACTAATTATTTTTAGATCTTTAGTTTAAATCAGTGAAAGAACAGATAAACAATATTTTAGATTAGTTTGGAAAATTCATGATTGATCTTAAGTGATAGCAAATGAATAAATCATTAAAATTGTTAGAATACAAAATCCCTATTAATATAAAATTATGTTTTATTAATTAAAAATAATTTTAAATAAATTTATATCAATTTTTATTTACTAATAAAAATTTCAAAAATTTGAATACCTTTTACAAAAAATTTAAATTCAACTAATCTTAAAAAAATTACAATTATAAATTAAAAGCAACTAAGTATAAATCAATACTTTGATAGGAACATTTTAATTTAATTGTATAAAATTAAGCTGATGGAAATCTTGAAATCTAAAAATTCAATTAAGTTGTTGTTAATAACCAAGGTAACAAAATATGAAATAAATACAACTTGGTACAAGTAAAAATATACACTAAGATTTACTTTTATGGAAATATGCATTAAAATGACTCTCCTCTCTTTCTCAATTTTGAATTGTTTGTTCAATCTTCTCTACCTTATTATTGAAGCAACTATTCTCTTTATCTTGCATCTTCAGGAGCATCTCTTGGTCTAATCTTTTAGACTTCTTTCTATCAGCAGCTGCTAATTCATCCCATCATGTCGCTATTTTGATCCTTCACTTTACAATAAGTTCTCGAACTCTGTCACGCTCACGTTTAAAACTATGATTCCCATTTGTCTGCTCTATGGTATTTTTTGAAATTACGTTGAAGTGAAGTAAATGAAAACAAATGTAATATGACTGTATAGGATTGATTTTTTAGAAGTTGTAATAATTATTAGTGTAAAATATATCATTAAAATAAAAAAAATGTTATAAACTACTCTGTATGTATAGTATTCAAGGTGAAGTTAATGTATATTTATTTATAATTTATCAAAAGAAAGAAATAAAAAAGATATATTTTATAGAGATAATTATATGATGAACTTTTATAAAATAATCTAAGCAGTGTTCCTGAGATTGAATAATTTAATAATTATTTTTGGAAAAAAGTTTAATAAAACTCTTCTAAATACTGTATTATAAAATAGGTAAAATTTATGAGGATTAATAATGGTAAGATACCATATATAAAGATCATCAACAATACGACGCTCTAGAAGTATTGATGAGTGAATGATCTTTATCATTTAACTAAACTTATATAAACTAAGATTAAAAGATTAAAAATTCTTAAAATTATTTAACATCTCAAAATATATTAATTGTTTGTCAATTATAATCTTAATTCAGAAATTGTTAAAATTCTGATAAAATTAAAATAAAATATTTATAAAGCAAGTTCTGAAAAGTTTTGGCAAGAAATTCAGAAAACAAACATCTTTAGTTTATTATGCAATTTTCACCCTCGTTGATAATTTCCCTTTAATTCGGAAAAAGATTTAAGCGTGTTATGAAACCAAATAATTATTGTAGGCTCAAAAGTATATTTTATAGTAAGTATTTATTATTAAAAATAGATTTTAAAACTATTTCAAGTCATGATAGAATGACTTGTTATGGCCACAAATAGAAAAAATATTGATGTTAAATATGATATTATGTAAGATTAATCATCAAGATGTTATATTTATAACAGTAACAACATAATCATAGTAAGTAAATTTAATATTCATAAAAGATATATGTATACCATAAATAATATTTTTTTTAAACACACAAACAGATGTACTTTATAAAATTATAAGTAAACAATCCTTTGAGACATTATATGAAGCGAGATAAAGAATACAATAATGAAGATTTTTCATGATGAAACGAATAACATTATAGAATGAAGTAGTTTACAGCGAGTCTAGAAATCTAATTAATATTGACAACAGACACTATATAAAATCAGCTAATAAATTATTATATTCTTAAAATAAAACAAAAGATAATAAATTCAATACACATATAACTGAATAATAAGCTGCTAGTTGAATTCACTTACTATCTCAAATCTCTCATTAAACCTTCATAGCATTGATATTAGAGAAAGAGATAAATTTTTAAGAAAATATTATCATTTTTTACTTATCATATAATGCATTTATAAATATTAATTAACATAATTTTTGAGCAATCAAAAGAGATTCGAAGGTGTATATCATATATGAATAGATTTTATCTGTGCTGAAAGAAAATTCACATCCAAATAACTAATTTAAATAGCAATACTTAGACTACTAAAACATCCTCTACTTTTTAATCTGATGAAAAAGAATTAGAAATAAGAAGATTATATTATATTATAATGACAGATATCCCAGAGGAGAAGCAGAATAAGAAGAGCAATGGAATGAAGGACAATTGAAAGGTTGAGTTCTATACAAAATAGTTGAGGAAGGCTCAAAAGCTTATTCAAAGAGCAAAAGTTGCGATATAAGATTTAAAACTTAGAAGAATAGACTTGCCAAATATTTATGAAAAAAATGATAACTTTTTTAAATTAGACTTCGATATTGTTTATAATTTTCTTTAGTTTGTTATAGCATCCATAGTATGTATAAAACCCCAATGCTATTATTTACAAAACTTGGGTGACGATAGAAATTAACTCAAATACATTTACATTTAACTCATTACCATTTAAATCACTTCAAAAATTTGCTAATCTCTCTCTCTCTCAAAGTCTTAAGTTGTTCCATCCTTTCTTTGTTCAAATCATTGAAATCGTCACTTGCTTCATCCATAGGTCTGAATTTCTTTGATTCACCAGTCAATGACTCCAGGGTAGTTTTTGTGAGAGCGGCCTTGAACCTTTAATCATAAACTTCAGGAGGATGCGGCGAGAGCTCATCATGAGCTTGACTAAGTCCTTAGTCAATCGGTCAACGAGGGTATTCCTTCTCTGTTTCATGAGCACTCCCACTTTCTTCTTGAGATCGTTTTGATTGTACTTGACGCCCTTATTTTTCAAATCCTTCTCTACAGTAGTCTGTAAGGTCTGCCAAAATACCACCAAGCGCGCAGATTTTGCCTCCAAGCAGGCCCAGTCGAGAGCGATCATCGCCTCAGAGTGATAGTCCTGGTCGATCCCGTTCAGATATTGCTGGTGATAGGGTAGCACCTTCAGTTTGTCTAGGTCAGCTCTCAGCTCCAGTATCTTGTTAGCTATCTCAAGGTCAATCCTCATTGCTCTTTACTGGAAGGTCGTAAAAGTAAGCTTGCTAGATTTTCACATAGGGATTTTTCTGCTGAATAGTTTTCATCACACAATGTTGCAGGCGAATTGGACATTTTGACAGAATAAACCATTGGTGAATAGTACCTCAATCGAGAGAGCAGAGTTTTTTCTAGTGAGTTACAAATCCCTGCACAGCCAGCTGCCTTCACTTTCGATAAAAGGAGTCATGAATGATTGCATGTATTGTGGGGATTATGGAATATTCAAAATTTTCTGAAAATTGTTGTTGTACCCATTATCTCTAAGCTCTTTAGGTATCTTATCAATTCCTCATGGGTAATTTTTTTACCAGCCCGGCCGCCAAAGAGACTAGTAGCACGGATAAAGAGCAGGCTGCCTAGAATCCTGAATCAGAGGTATTTAAATTAAATAGCTTTTGCACTAGAACAATATAGATTTCGCTCGGCGGAAAGCACAACAGTTTAGTGCTATTACATTCGAGCTTAGTGCTTTTGCACAAGAGACATATAGTTTACACCAAGGCACCCATGGTAGCATCTTCAATTTTTTTTGAAATTTAATAGGTGCAGCAACTATAGTAGCTAATTTGACAATTATGGCTTTGTTGCATATGCTTCTTTTAATGTTGTTTGTTTGTTTTCTTAAAGATAAGTGGGGCTCAGCTATTGTTCAATACAATGCTCCCATCCATACATTAATTGGCTTGAATGGCTTGGCGGCTCAGAGCCAACGGTATCTGGACAGCAGGAGCTCTTGAGATAAATGCTGGGACTCGCCCCCTGATCACTTAACTTGAGTAATAAGTTACGTTGTGCTCCTTCCCTTCTTTTATTATTGAATAATCATGATGATTCTTACCTGGTGAGAGGAGGCGAAGCATCTAAAGTAGGATCCAAGAAGTCACCCATGGTTTGGTAATGAGTTGAATCATCATCATGAGAGCCACCAATATGGTGACCGCTCTCTTCCTTCATCGTAATTGCAATCTCATTCAAGGTCTCTTGCACTACTGACGCATATCAACGCGTGGATCGTGGACCCAGAATGCAGCTAACCACTCATCAGAGGGCCTCCTGGCTTCTATTCACTACCTTAATGTTACTCATGAGCTCGTTTAAGCGCTGTTTGAAAGATGTCTTTGAGAGCAGGAGATCGTCAAATTCTAGATTATCGAGAAGTAGATTCTCAGTTGGGTCCTCCGCCAACTCTGGGTCTTCTTTACAGCTTTAAGATTTACGAATATTGACAACGAGGGGGTTCATTGGAAGGATTTATGGGTTGAATTGGATTTGAAAAGAATTATTTTAGGGTCTAAGAGAATTATAATAATTAAATTGAGGATCACGTCATTTTGGTAGCTTTAGTACAAACCCCTATACTACTACAACAGGCCCCTCTTTTAAATTACTAAAGCTACCAAATTTTAATAATATTTTTATTTATCTTAATTAATTATTATCGTCACCCAAGTTTTGTGAATAATAGCATTGGGGTTTTACTAGAATTGTGGAGTATCTGCTGACAAACACTGTAAGCAATCCATAATATAGATTTTATTTTTTAATTAAATACTTGTAATCATTTATAATTTGTTTAAATAATCGCTTTTTTAATATTTCAGTGCTCTACTAGTATAATCGTATTTAAATACCTATACTAAACATAAAATTATATAGAGATTTGAATTTGAACAACTATAGACTAGAAAAACGATTATATTAAACTAAAAAATAATAATTGCAATTTAGTGTTATTAAAAGTGTGTTCTATCAATATCTATACCCTTCAAAATTTCAATGCAAAATTGATAAAAATACATTTAAAATATGATTTAAATTTACTTTTAAAATATCTTCAAAGTTAGTTTCATAAAGCAAAATTTATGGCATTAATTAGAGGTTTCAAGTCAAGAATAATAATATTTATTGTTTTTCATAACTATTTTTATAAAAAATGCAACAAATAAAAGTTATTATGAATATTTTAATCGAGTAAATACTGAGAGTAAGCAGTATTCTGCTTCACTTTAATTCTTCAATTAAATAAGTCAAATTGCTCTTTAAGAAAAATAATAAAAATTTGTTGATATTATTAATGAATTTATAAATGGAAATTATTTGAATTAAATAAAGAAACGTAAAATATTTATAATTTATTAGATTAATTCAAATAGGATTTAAATTACAATATCAATTTCTCGATATAAACAAAACTAGGAAAAATATATCACAATATATTATTCATTTATACTTAATATTTATTTTACTTTGATGGAACAAGAGTAATACTTGCATTTTCTAAATATATAATTATAATAATTTGAATCAGCGGACCCATCAAATTTGTATTTAATTATAGAAAAAACAGAACACACACTCTACGTTTGCTCAAATATCTCAAAATATCTGACAAGTTGTCATACTTAATAGAAATATAATCATTTTAGAAAAGTATTAGATTAATTAAATTAATAAGTGCATAATTATTCACTCATAATACATATAAATATAAAATTATTTTTTCTTACTTATAGTGCTTAAACTAAATATAATTAATTACAATTTGAATTTTTACGATTAGATTATTTTCCAATAGTTTTCTATTTTATCAATAATTTGAATTAATTACTGTCTAATGTAAATACTATTAATTAGATAAAACCCCAAGAGTATTTTTTTAAGGAATAGAGAGAATGATAAATTAATTAATCTAACTTTAATAAATTTAATTACTGAAAAAAATAAAACCCCATTCGGAGAAATGCAAAGTGGGTGGAAAATGAATATTAACATTATGAATATTACTAAAAGAATCTCTCTCAGTTTCAAGAAGGTGTTCGTCCCATCCCTGATCAGGAAGATGTATCTCTGTCGTGAATGAAGGCAAGTGGCCAGACCTCCCTTATGGAGCTGTGACTTAGGGATCTCGCAGGAGCCTATACTTTTATGTGGGAGATACACTGAAGAACCAATGCCAAGCCACCTCGAACTCCTCGCGACCCTCAGGGGCGGCCTCGACCTCGTCCACAATGCTGTCAAAGGGAAGGATGAACTGCTTGGTCCTGATCTTTTCATAGTAATAGAAGATCTTGGCGATTCTGGCGTAGGTATTACTGCTAGGGTCTGGTGCAGTGGGAGCACTCCATTTTTCTATAATCGCATATAAGTTTTAAAGTTTTAGTTTTAATTAATTAAATAGGGCAGCTGTTTAAAGATAATAAAACCCTTGATTTAATCTATTAAACGATCAAATTTTTAAACTTACAAAATCTCCCAGACTTTTTTGCCTTTGAGTTTTTTAGCGAATGTTGAGCTAGTAGGGCGAACTTAAGGTCATTTGTAGCCCTTTCAAAACTAGGAGGAAATTGGGTGCTCGGGGCACACAGCACACGCCCTAGCGAAGTTGCGCTAATTTTTCTTTTTCTCTATAATTTTAATTAATATAAATATATTTAATTACTTAATTGATGATACCCCAATTGTAATTTGTCAATAAACTTACCCCTAATCAGGCCTCCTAGGGACTCAGGTGGCGAGGGCTACCAAGGAATAGGTGAAGGCGCCGGTGAGCCAGCCCATGTCGATATTAGGCGTTAAAAATTATAGTCATCAGGGTGCCTAGAACGTCCTTCTTCCTGAGTGGCTCAGGATGGCAAGCCTGCTTGACCTTGTGGGGGAAAAGCGTTCAGCGCTATCAGTCTTCCTTCTCTAGATTAGAGGAAATTTCTAAATGAATTCCTAATAGCACCAGAGGAAATCCGTGAGGGTATAGGAGTTGCTGGCCAAGGGGGGCCCTTATGAACATCTTCTGGAGGTCTTTATCAGCTGGCCTTTTGCTTGGCTTTTTTAGATATTCTTGGTCATTAGGTTATTTGTTGAGTGACCGTTAGGGATTAATTCGTTATTTCTTAGGTTGTTTTATTTTCTCTAGTAATTCGTTCAGGTAGCGAGTAGTTCTGGAGACAGGCAGCCCACTGATGAGGAGTCAAGCTAGGAATCGACACATTCTCAACCTGCATGCGCTGAGGGCGTCCGCTCCTGATCTTCAATGTTTGAAGGCCTCATTGTCTAGTCCATCGTGAAATCCTCAATGGCGGTTGGGGTTTTGTCAAGTATCTATCAGGGAGGGCCCCCACCTCTGACTTTGTGCGCGTCTCCATCGTTGTGTCTTCCCATCGTTAATCTCACGGTTGACTCTCTAGTCAAGTCTCCCTCCATCTCCTTCAAGTAGGCTATGTCGTTGTGAAAGTCCAGCTTGCGGACTGATAGGTGGAGCTGAATACTATAATCTACCATCTCCTGGTAGTGAGTGGTTACATTCCTGCCAAAGATGGCTAAGACCATGTCATCAATCTCCTTGTATGATCTGAGGACAAAGGATTGGTTGTCCAGCAGGTACCTGAGTCGCGTCCCGAAGATGACGGCTTCTGGGATGTGGGAGGGCTCTAGGGCTGCGCGGAGGATTGTTGTGAGGAGCTGGGGGGTCCAACTCCACCGATGGTGACGATAGGAAGGGAATGATTTTTTGAGATACTCTGTTATCAGGGCTCAGCATCTTTGTTTTGACTGGGGTGTATATATTAAAATAATTAAGGCTTATTATACTATAATAAAATTTAATCAGATCAGGCCTCAAAAGTTGGTAGCTTTTTGATTTTTGAAGACCCCCCCCTATATATATATTAGTACTACTATCATTTAACAGAAAGCTACCAACTAATTATAATAATAAAAATATAAGAATTAATTAATTTTCAAATTCAAATTAATTCAAAAAAATACTCTTGGGGTTTTATTTACAAAAGTTACGTAAATTATTGATTACTTTGATTCGTTAATTTTCCATTTTTAACAATTAATTAATTTGGTAAATTTTTGTATTTTATTGCTTGTTAGGCAAACTTAATACTGATAAACAATCATAAAATCTCACTTTTAATAAAATTTCCTCTTGTTAATATCAACTAATATAGAAAGATGCGACAGAAGAACTTTGAAATAGTAGAACAATCTAAAGAAAAGAGTTTGAAAAATTACTTTTTTAAAGTGGAGCATTTTAAGTTATTGCAATATTTGTTGATTTAATTCGAAGTAAAGCCAGATTTATGGTGAAGAATTGTTCTAAATTTTTATTTAATCAAAGTACAAATTGCCCTAATATATTAATCATTCTGGCTTTCGCTTATTTAAATATGCTAAAGCTTATAAAATTAAATATATATTATTCAAATGGGGATTTTTATTACAATATTTTAGATGAAACTGCATATTGTTATTGATTATTATGTAATTGCGATTGATAATTAATTCATCTTCTGATTATTATATATCTTAATAATGATTACTAAAAAACTAAATATATTAAACATATTAATAATACTAAAAATTAGTATATCTTACTATTTTTAACTTTCAAAGAATTAAGGATTATCTCTAAATGTTTTAATTATAAATTTAATCATTTTTTATATCTTTTAGAGGCAGTTTAAATTAATAATTTAGCAGATCATTTATGTGATAGCTTTTATTCGTGCCTTCAATTTAATTTCATTAAATTTTTTAAAATGCTATTTGAAATCTTTTGTTAACTTATCTTACCTATACTTCTAAGGCTCCTTACACTATAAAAATTTGGACATTGAAACATTCTATAAATTATTTAAAAAAAATTATTAAAATCAATTTGAACGAATAAATTTACGGACTATTCCAACTGCAATAATAGATTTGCAAATTCTTTTAAATAAAAGCATAATTTTTGAGTGAATAAAGAGATTGAATTAGTAAAATATACATGAGATAAATATACCGGGAAGAATTAGATGTACATGAAGCAGTTTGATTTTATTGATAATTTAGAAAATTAAGCTTAGTGCTATATGTATAAAGTGCTTAAGTAAGCATGATAGATAATCTGCGTATCTTTGATCATATTAATGTGCTAAAATGCTGAGTTAGTTAGGGTGCTTTTACTTTACTTCGAATATTATTGTTAGATGGAAGGTTGACCAAGAAGCCGATGATGGGATTATAGGAAACCTATGTAGCCTTAGTGGGAATCCTATAGAAAATTCCTATAGACACCAGTAGAATTCCAGTGGCTGCTTCTGAAAATCTATCTTATCATGGCCTTAAACCGAAATCCAGTCATGTTTCAACTTGAAGTTGTGACATATTTCTTGCTTCGTCTTGAATATTATCTTAAACTGGCTTTCGTTTTTAGGTACTGGATCATCAAGATTATCTCACTAAAAATAAAAGAATGTTAGTATTTTATGTATAAATAGAAAAAAAGCAATACCTTATCATCCTGTTTATTTGTGAGTGGTTTCTTAGATGACATTATATTTTTTATCGTAATATATATATAATTTTATATTCTTTTAATTAAAAAATTTATGCATTATTTCATTTTAAAAAGGTCTTTTGTTGAGTAACGAGAAACGACATGTCATGATTATTGTTGAAAGAATAATTATTAAATTAGAAAGGTGGATCCAGGATTAATACCAAATTTCTTAAATGAACCTACCTGGACCACACAATTACTTTCTAACCAACAGATCCCCAGTGGTAAATCGCCGTTGGAAAAGATAGAACTAGAGCCGTTCGTAAACACATTTGACGATCTATAGTTTTAAAAATTACTTCACTGCATTGAAAACGGTCTCCTAAGCCTAAAGCTGACTAACTACTAAGCTGATCTACTAGCTAGGTCCCTTGATGAAATCTAGCCAAATGATAAATTTTTAAAACTTCTCGAACAAGATGTTCGATAACAAAGAAGAAAAATGAACCAATAAGAAAACAACCCAGATCAACAGAAACCAGCTACTCTTACAAAAACAAACTCCAAAGAATGTAATAACTCACAAAATTGGAAAACCCCAAGTTAAATTTTTGGAGTTAACTCGGGAAATCTGAAAAGTATGAAAACAATAACATATCTAATAGTAATTGTAACAAACTATCTTTGACAATAATTCAAAAAACTAAAACTAAATTTATGGCTTTCTTAATTAAAACATTAAAAATGATTGTAACAAAACAAATAACCAAAAGCTTAAACTTTTCAACTCAAACTTTGTTTTTTATTCATACCAGAAACAACAACAAATCCCATTAAAAACATCAAAGAACAGACTATATTAAAAAAATAAAATAAAATTTAAATTAAATTAAGAAATCAACAATAACGAATTACATTCTTCAGTACTAAATAGTAAGCCTAAAGAACCTTAAGTTAACCTTCAAGATTTAGATGAAGACACGTTTAGTATACAGTACTGTCTGACAGGAATAAAAGAAATTTAACATTTAACGTTAAGTCTCTCACAACCAACAGCAACCAAAGAAAAAACAAAACAAAGAAGAAGAAGATTTAACACATGTGAAATAAATTTATGGATTTTCAAAAATGGGGTTACCTGGGTGAACAATCAGACAACAAAAGTGAAAGATAACATCAGAAATTGCGATAAAGTTCAAACACTCAATCAGAATAAGATCAGAAAAGAGACGATAAGAATTTTATAATATATAATAAGAAAATAAGAATAAGAGTCAAACTTGGAAAGAAAATAATTATAAAAACAATAGATATGTTTTAATTAACTAAATAAACATTCAAAACTAAAGTAAACTGACAAATCCGGAATCGATTGCTGAGAATATTTCGTATCCTAGAAGATATGCAACAATTTAGATTTTCCATGTCTTATGAAAGAGCTGAAGTGAGTAATGCCTATTAAATAGACAACAGAAGGTTTTTCCATTAGTCAAAAATCAAGTCAAAATCTGATTGCCCAGTCAATACGCTGCCACACAGTTCAAAATTTATCAAGAAAAAAAAGAGAAAGTGAATGCAGGATTAATCAAGTCTAGCATTGGCTAAGATGCACTATAATGCAAAATAAAGCAAAAATATACTCGCCCCCTATTTAATATCAACTTATATAAGTTCGGGGGATTGATTGACCTCAGTGTGATTTGTTCAAAGACACTTAAAAGCAATGATAACAAAGAAGTATTAATGTTAAAAATGGCGATAATTATAAAAATATGAATAATTATAGAATTTCCTTTGGTGGATTTATTTATAATTAATAATAAATTGTTGATCAATAAAAATGAAATTAATTTTTAAAATAAAAAACTAAAGCTGTTAAAGGTAAAAGAGTCTTTTATTCCTTTAAATTTGTAAATTACAAAAAAGAATATTTATTTTATAATGAGCTTGGCAGAAAGAGTAATTAAGAGAATAAACAGGTAACTTATTAAATATCTCAAATTCAAGAAATGGGAAGACTGATAAAATAATATTGTGATGTGATTGAAAGTGAATAGAATGATGAAACTTTTTTTGAAATTTTTTTTTTTTAATTTAATTGCATGTATTAATATTCATCACAATAATATTATTGGTATTATTATAATTATAAAAATTAAAGTAATAATGATGAATAATTTCCCAGTTAATTAATTACATTACAGTGTATAAAATAAAAAATAATGAGAATTTATCGTTAAACTATACACTTATTAAGAGCAATAATATATATAGACACAAATTATAAAGTAAAAAAGAGAGCTATTTTTTTACATTTTATGATAGGTACTTTTTATGTCAGAACTCTATTTTAATTAATTTACAAGATATTCAATTTAAAGGAAATTTATAATTTAAAAAATTTTCAACATATTCATCTTTATCATCTTAATTTGGAAATTGTTTATATTCTGCTGTCAGTTTCACTTTGTAATGAATCTCTCCAAAAGTATCTCTGGAATAGCCGGAAGTCTCCTCATGATTACTATGATTTAATTAAATATTTCAAATCAGTTTATAAATAAGTCTAAAAGATTAATTACTTTGAGTTACATCAATTCTCTTACATATCTAAAATAAAATAATAAATCATTTTGAAGGAACCAACGCTATAATTCTCGATATTTTGATAAAATAAACTTAGTATAGAATATGCATATTAACGTTTGCTATTTAACCTATCGTTCATCTTTTATACTTTTAAATGATTTTAATTTATTCCTCAAATCTTATTTTTCATAGGACTCCTTAAGATTAGAGAATTTTATCCATTTTCAATAAACATGAAGGAATGATTCAAAAATTAGACTAATATGGACAAGGAAAGTTAACTTACTTGCTTGATTTTTAATTTTAGATATTGTTGTAATGAGTTATATTTTATTTTTTTATAACATAAGTATGCATTATTAACCATTTGAAGTAGATTTTTATTAATTTGGAAAGAACTTTTATCTTTTTTTTTCTCTATATTATGTTGAATAATATGTTTCGCTTCTTTAAAAATAACTTACTTTGTAACAGTTGAGGGATTTATTGAGAAAAATGGTTTATTAGCATTAACTCACAATTTATCATAAAAGCTAGTGCAGAAATACATTATTCACTTTAATTTATTTATTATAAGTTTAAATTTTGTTTTGCAGCACATTCTAACCATGCATTTTCTCAATAATTATTTTTCTCTTTATAAATAATTTATGTCCATTCCAACTTACTAGTTTTATTAATAAATAGATTTGATAAAATGGTAATTAACCTTGATTTTAATATTTATTTTTATTTAATAATAATAATACGATCACATTGAGGTCTCTGGGGACCCCCGATCTTTAATATATGTTAATATATATATATATATATATAAGGGTCAAGCCCTTTAATTTAAATCCCATATGTGTTGTCTTATGACTTTCTGAGTTCTCTTCAGGTTGATTCTTTACTCCTTGAGATGTGTTTCAAGTTGTGTTGTAATATCTGGATTGTAATCCATTTTGCTTCTCTCTAGCACAAAGTTCTCAATCTTGTTGATTAGTTTTTAAAGATGTTTCTAAGTTCTATAACATCAATATAGATATGGGGAAGATGTTTCCAGTTTGCTTCAAATTCTTGGCCACATTTGCAAGATACTGGTTTACCAAAAGCTTTAGGTTAGTGATGGAGTAGTATCATAAGAGAGTTTGGCATGTATTTGGCTATCATATTTGCTCTATAGTAAAGGATTTTCTTGTTGTTTCCCATTTAAATAGTTGTTGCATTTGAGAATAGGGTTCATGTTTGCCAAAGGAGTTCATACTTGTTGATCCATTCTGTTTGTATGAATTAAGCATTTGATATTTCTTAGTCATATTTATCTTAGATTAAGGAGATAATAAGTAGGTCTGTTAGAAATGGTGAGTAGTCAAAAAGTTTTAGTGTATTTGAATAGAAAACTTTTAGGAAGGAATCTCCTCTTTGGATAAATGCAGGCGCGCCTCTTTTATACATGTTTGTTATTTCTGATATGTGGTTGGATTTAGTTGATGTTAGAATTGGTGTCAGTTTTGTTTGGACTCTCGAGAATATTTATTATTAGTATATTCTTTAGTAAAGATAGTCATCACTTTTAAAGCTGTTCAAGTAAGAAGTTTTTTATTCACTGTGTATGTTACTGATTACTTCTTCAAAGATCTTTATATGATGTTGGCTGATGTTTAGTCCTAGATATCTAAACTTCTTTTTATATTATGAAAGATTAAAGAAGTCAGATTTTTGAGCGTTTATATCTACACATTTATCATCATTTATGACAAGTCCATATAGTTTAAAGTGGTCTCTAATTTTTTGTTTGATGTCATCAATGTTATCTGGATAAAATTTGAATGCTATATCATCTGCATACACTTTAATTTTCTTTCTTATCTTGAATTTGTATTTAACCTCAAACGTTTTTATTGCATTGTCTAGTAGCAATACAAAGAAGAGAGGGGATGTTTTTCCCCCTTTTGGTACTCCTCTACTAATTGATATCTTTGTATCTAATATAAGTTATAAAGTTATAGTAGATGTGTCGCTGTTATGAGCATTTTGTCCCATATGTCTACTTGTTCGTCAGAATGTGTATCACTTAGGAATTTTGGTATGACCTTTTCTAAATTCTGATCTAGTTTCTGTTAAGAAATCTGGACAGATTTTTGTTCTGTAATAGGTTAGGTACTAAATAAGTAGCTGTCCTTGAGTTGTGAGGTTGCTTTTGGAGGAATTTGAGTGGCTTGGTTCACTTTCTTCGTGTTCTGACTCAATGGTCTCGTATTTTTGATCCCATAGATCCATTCCTTCATCTTTTAGAATCGAATCGATGTCGAACTGGTGCACATCAAATATTTTGGCTCCCTTCAAGACAGCGGACAAAGCCGTCATGTACGACATCCTTAATTTACTTCGGTTCTAATTTTATATTACTTATTTTTATTTAAGTACCTCCTGTATTATAGGTTTGAGATTTTATTGTAAAAATACTTCTCAAAAAATTAAAGGGTTATGTTTTTTACCTTTTACCAGAAATATAAGAATATGAATTATCGCCATATAATTTATTACTTAAGAGCTATATGACTCGTTAACTCCTTAATAAATGAATCTCTTTTCATTTATATATTTATTAATAAAATACATAATATTTAATTGGCGAGATTGAAGGTAAAGAAATAAAAATATATTAAAATAGGAACTCATACTTTTAGACATTAATTTATATCAATAATTAGAATAAAGAAAAGAATAATATTTTTTTTAATTGAATAATTAACTTAATGCAAAAAAGTTGTAAATAGGAGTAATAAGAGATATTAAAAAAACCTAAATATTTAATATTGGTGGAAAAAATTATAAATATAAAAATCATCATCTAAAATCAATAAACCATAAATATATACAGCTCAATTTAATTTATGAAGAAATCTTTAACTTAGATAATAAAGTAATATAAGTAATTAACTAAATCAATAATCTAATTGAATAATAAAATTTAAAAAAAATAACTAAACAACAATAAGTTAAGATTGTATAATTTCATCATTTTCTTAATTTTAAATTATTTCAGTTATCTAGATCATTACTAAATTAAAGAAATTAATAAAGAGTGTAATTAAAAAAGACATTAACACCTAAAATATTATTATAAAATTACTTAAGAAATGAATCATTATGAATAAAAATATCGAATAAAGATTAACCACAAAAAAATTATTTTTAATGAAATATATCTCAAAAAACGAAATTTGATATTAATCATCTTTCGCAATGGAGAGAAACAGTTTTATGTGGTCTGTGATGAACAAGTTTGAATAGAAATTTCATTAGTAAATATCACAAAAGCTTCACTATTATGTTCCAGAGTGTCTAGGTCGCATTTCCTACTCAATTGAGAGTAGAATTTATCCTTTGAAAGTATTATTATACTAGTATTATTTGCGAAGGAATCAATCTAGCAATGAACAAAGGGGTAGTGTCACTAGAAGAAAAAAGCATTAACTGTAAAGATAGCCAACTTAAGCAATAATAACGCGAATAGAAAAATCCCAAGTTCAAGAAATGAGTAAAGGTGCAAGAAAAAACGGGAAAAAGAAAGTTCCATTCTTTGGCTCTCAAGGTCATAGAGCATCTATTTTCACAAGTTTCTTGTACTGATTCGAATGGAGGATACCAAACTTAAATTTGGGAAATTTTCTGAGGACCTATCTACAACACTGATTTAAAAATATATCGGTATGATGTCTTGTCTTGAGAGTAACTAAAACTTAACCTGAAATCATTTCGAACTAAGGTTCACAAAAAGATTATCAATGACTACAATATATTAGTATTTCACATGTTAGCATGATCCAGATACCAACACTTGCTTTCCGAACAAAGGTAGATTAACCCTCTTAGGAAAAATTGATGAAGCGTCTAACACAAAAGGGTGAATTAAAATATCTCATTTTATTATGGGTAACTTGTGCCCAAATATTAGTTTTCATAAAAGCTCTTAGGGGTGAAATAAAAAAATAATGTTAAGAAATTTAAACAAAAGATTTAGGGTTGAGATGAGCAAATAAATTAAAGGATTTAAACAAGCCCTTAGACAAAACTCTCTTACCATTTTCTTAAAAACATGATATATACAGAAACTAATATCATGAAATCCTTAAGAAAAAGGTATACAACCCACAAGCACCTATATAATTTTTTTTTCTCATAGGCATGTAACTTCCATTTAAGATGTAATCTAAATGAAAACTGAAGGGAATAAAAATCATTTACAAATATGATTTCTTTGCTATATTTTGTATTCATTTGTTGTATTCGGAATTGAAATTTCTATTAATGAAAGAGCTTCTTTTAGAAGAGGAAATCAATAACTTACTAAGAATATTTTTCCTGATAAAATTAGCATATACAGCCCAGATATTATGTCTTGAAAATAT
This sequence comes from Oxytricha trifallax, assembly GCA_000711775.1. Taxonomy (NCBI): domain Eukaryota; phylum Ciliophora; class Spirotrichea; order Sporadotrichida; family Oxytrichidae; genus Oxytricha; species Oxytricha trifallax. The sequence continues at coordinate 20,189 of ARYC01017658.1, read as the reverse complement.
ATTATTATTTTTGTTTCTTAAAATACCTAATCAATATAAATCTTTTACAAAGTTGATATGATTATTATTTTAAACAAAAATATTATTAACCATTCAAACTTTCTCCCAATTTATTGGCTAATAAATTTTATGAGTAATAACTGTTGTTTATAGATTCATTCCTTTGATTACTGAATTTGAAGTTTTCCATTCTAAATCGAATTATTATATTAAACGCATTAAAATCGTTTATGCTACTTTAATAAGTTTAAATCAATTGTAATAGTTAATTTACATGATTAAAATCAATTGCTCAAAGAATAGTACATAAATTAAAAATAGATTTTTTTATTTAAAAATAAGTATATTTATTAATATCAAAATATCTTAAATTGTCTAGGTTGAATTATATTTTATGGTGCTTTTGTAAGTGATATTGTGAAAAATAGTTTGATCTTGAAATAGATAATCTAAGCCAAGTATTTTACAAAAGAGCTCCTTGGAAAACGATTTCGTATTCCTACAATATTTTATGCGTTGTATAATTGACACCAAGCATTGTAAAATTGTCAACTTTATCAACGGTACTATAGAGTTTCTGAAAAATTTCAGCATTTTTATAAATATATTTACCTAAACATAAGCGAAACCAATTTATAATGAAGCAAATGTGTTAAGTATTCTGGAAAACCGTTAATTTTAATTATAATTGACACATGTCATCATGCTCTATCATTAGCTTCCAGGATTTTAACCATATCTGCTGATAATTCAGAGATAAACTGCAATATTGTTCTATATGTAAAAAATAACGACTTAGATATCTATTAACCCGTATTCTACCATGATTTTGCAGCAGCACATTTAATGAATTTTTCAGCTCAAGAAGTGAGTCTCAAAGTCACTTTAGGGTAATAGCTCTGACACTTAGCAAGCGAGTTACCATCACTGATAACTTGGAAACTTAAAAGTTAAGGAATCGACTTATTATCGCGATAGCTATTCAATACTCATTTCAAACAAAAAAGGAGACAAAACTGCAGAAGTTTACCTTTTTCAATTGCAGGAGCACAAATGCTTTTTATCCTTAACAAGCTGCCTTCACTCATTTCTACGAGCATCTTATTCGTAAAGGTTAAGTCAGTGGTACAAGAAGGAGAGTGCAAGAAGATTCCAGTGCCATTTCTACATTTGTTAGAATATTATTTCAATCCGCTTTATCTTGATTAAGTTTGTGCTCACTCCCTGCTAAATTATTTCTTAATTATTACTTGAATTTTTCTTGTTAAATTGGTTTTCCAATTAATTTACTTACTTATACACTATAAACAAGGGAACAAATAATTAGGAAGATATTACAGATATATTTAAATTTTAAGCAAGTCTAATCAAATTTATCCATAGTTATTTAAATACTATTATTTCTTAATTTTGAAATCTATACTTATTATTCAATTTAAATTTATAAATTAATGTAAATTCCTTCAATTCACTTATTTTGCTATAATTTTTATTTTTTGCTTCAACAAAATCATGTTGCATAATTTTTTAATATATACTGCCTAAATTAAATAATACTATAGTAATTAACATAAAACTCTTTTTTAGTTTATTTAATGATAATCCGTTGAGCTGTAAATCTACACATTTACAACTCTTTATATGCTCTCTTGAAAACTCAAACTTTTATATATCCTTTATTTATTTATCAAAATAATTAATTGGTTTCATATAACCAATATCATACTTTATTAAATTCAAACTAAATATCAATTAAATAACTATTTTGTTTATATCGTCTACATTCTTTAGCTGTTACCTCTACCATTCTAACACATTAAATAGTGATTTATGCATATTATTCTAGGATTCTTCACACTGCTATTGTCATTGATTCTCAAGGACTCTGAATGAGATCTCAGAACTGTTTGCTCTAGTTGCACTGCTTATGATTGTGGTGGGGATCTACTTGTTTCCTCATTTAAGTTCCTGTTTATTTTGAAAGGCTCTCTTAAATTCAAATCATTTCTTTTCTGCCTATATTTATTAAAATATAATTAAATATTAAATATCTATCTCAGTTGATTGTAATCATTTTAATCAAGAGTTTCTTTGTTTTCATTGAATTTGCTGGTGGATAAATCTACATAGAGATTCACAATACGGTCATTATCTTCTTAGTTAGAGTATGTAAACGAAACAACCAGGAAAGAATGCCAATTAGACTAACAAACAACAACTCACTTCGTCTTTCATAGCAGCAGTCTAGTCTTTAATCACTCTTTAAGTTGTTAGAAACAATATCAACTTAGAGCTTTTATAATTTATTAATTTACTTTCATTTATTAAGCTCAACAGAGTCAGGCAAAAATATCGATGATATTGCTGCCTTAACTTGTCAATTGTGTTGCTCTGCTTATTGACTTCCTGTTTACAGCCAAATCAACTTCATTTATGATGCATTGTAACTATGTTTACAAAAAATGAATTAAATAAATATATTTTATATTTATTACTTATTTATTAATCAATAGTAGTAAACGAAGGTTAATTAAATAAATATTACTACTGTGATTAACTCCAACGATTGTATTTAAAAATAAAAAGTAAAACTTATAATGTGGAAAGTATATAATTTAAATAAATTGCTAATAGATATTCATTTAAAATATTAGAATCAATTTTAAAAAAATAATGAAATTATTATATTATTAATTTATTCATATAAATAGGCAAAATCTGAGATCGGTACCTTTCAGAGTCAAGGGTATGCAAAGGTATAATATCAATGATGCAATTTAAATAATTTTTTATATCTAAATTGAATGTGAATTAAATGTAAATATTTTCAGAATTTATTGAAATGGCTGTCAGACCTTGAATATACAAAATCTTATAAATGTTTACTTTCGATCCATACTTCATTATTTAATAAAAAAAGTAGAGAAACTTCAATATACATGAGACTTCAAAAAATATGTGATAATAAGTTTTGAGTACATAGTGTCACAAATGTATAATCCATTATTAATTGAAAGAGATAAAAAATCGATTGTGTCTCAAATTTATTATTTACATGCATTAATAACAATTATCACAGTTTAACACTTGAGTAAAATGAAGGGAATCAAAAATTATCCGAAAACAAATTATACTGTTCTGTTTGAAATACAATATCATACAACTTTAGAGAACAGCAACATCTCAATTTCCCCATAAAAATCAATTTGTAATATGGTTTATGTTCCAACCAGCTAATCCTTACCCATATCCACCCCCCATAAAATACTCCATTTCATGTTAAAATAAATAAACAAAATTAAATCATTTTTCTCTTAAAATCTCAATTATAGACCATTAATTTTTTTATAAAAATATATAAACTTTTTTCAATAATATTTTTTGCTAATTATATTTATTTTTATTATTGAAGTGTTTAATAAGTTTTGCTTTAATCAGATAAATATAAATAAGAAAAATAAAAAGGAGTAAACAGATTTAAACAAAAATATAAAACACTTAAATTATAAATAATGTACAATTATCAAAAAATTTATTAGAAAAGCTTATATTTTTTTAATAATAAATTAGTGGTATATTATTTTTATTTAATGATAAAATGTAATAAATAATTTATAATCGAGAAGTCAGAAAGAAAATAATTAAATTTGAGGAGATATCTATTTTCATATGAAATGAGGTATTTTTTGAGAGTAAAAAATAAATTATCAAATGAATAAAGACAACAACAAGATTGAGTCTGGTAGTTGTGAGATTAACATTTGTAAGCTCTCCGACAAAGCTTTAAAAATGAAAAACTATTGGATATTTTAAACATCTTTTGAAATTACGTTTAACCAATTAAAATTGCAATTTCAAATCAACACTTTCCCAACTACCATACTCAAGCTTATCGATGTCTAAATTTAAAACTCCAAAATCCTATAATGAGGTTTATAAGTGCTTTAATTTGTAGGGTATAGTTGGTGGTCTTATTGGGATAAGTAGAGAAATTAGGCAAATTTGCAAAATTTGAAATAGAAATTAGCGAAATTTATGGTCTTTTTATGATGAGAAATATTTAGAATTATTGCTTAAGCTTAGGTATGGTACGAGTATTAACATAGACTAAGCCAAACCAGTTCTAAATTATGCAGCTATAGCAAGCTTTTACACAAGAGTGCCTCATAAGTTAGGTATCACTGCTTGCTAGCTTTTTAGCATTTCAGTTCTGGTAACTGCAAACATCCAGCAATAAAATAAAAGTTCTCTCAGACCCATATTGACTACCTCTGTGATTCTAAGACTTTGAAGTACTGGGCACACTTTCCACTTGACTCGCGAGCTGTGATGTTTCATTGCAAGCTTCCTGATATGAGTATCTTACCTTAAACTATAGCTAATTTTTATATATGAAATGGCATTACTTTCAAGACTGTCAACAGAGTGAAGAGAGTAATTGATTTTACAGTGCCATTTTATAGTAATAATTTAAACTATATATATGATAAAATGCAGCGAACAATTACTTATAACATCAAGTTCATACACGCTGATGAAGCAGTGTTTACATTCAACACTTTAATTAATAAGTATTGACATAAAAGTACGATATATAGAAGTATATGACTATAAAGTAAAGATTGGCACTCACGCAATTTTAGCTGGTATTAGTGAAGATTCAGGCCTAGAAGCTTATATTGTTCATCCTCGCTCTATTAAGCGAGAGCAGTATAACGAGTTTTTGCATAAGCTCAGAGAGATGTATAGTATCTAAGAAATCATCTTGTTTGTTGATAACCTATCAGTTCATAAGACTAAGGAATCTAAGAAAGCTTATGAGGAGTTAAACATAACTCCTGTAAACAACGTACATTAAAGCCATAATTTAATGGAATTGAATTTTACTGGAGTTAAATCAAGATTTACTATAAGAAGCTACTGCTGTATCATCTAATGCATGATTTACCAATCGATACAGTAGACTTAATACAAAGTAGTTGCAAGAGAGTTTATACAAAGTAGTTGCAAGAGAGTGAATAAAGATAAGACTACGATATGTGCAAGGAAAGGAAGAATGAATTTTTAATAATAAGTTTAAGACTTAAATGAATGAATTATTTCACATATCAAACGAACTCTTAAATGGATTCGGCTTCTCTTTCTCTTCTTCTTCTTAAGGCATGACAGGTTCTAAGTTTCTTCTCTTACTGTCATCTCCTGCATCTATGTTCATATCTTCTGGCTTTTAAACATCTTTATAAAGTCTCTTGCTACCTTAATTAACTGTTTGCTGTTTTTTATCTCTATGAACCTTAGCATACTCTTTCATAAGATATATAGCAGTCCAGATTTTCCTACAAAGTTATATGTAAGAGTTTACTTGAAAGATGAGGATGATTCTTAAGTTCCTCTAGTCAAGCTGAGATTATTAGAATGCCTTACTTCTTTTAGTCTTCAGGAGATATAGAATATCGTTTCTTATGAGCTTCTTCAATTATTTCTCTGAGATACTTCTCTTTTATTGTACCAAGAACACCAAAGAAGAAGTTCCTCTCTGGTAGTTTATTAGAGAGTTGTTTCTTAGTAGGAAGGTAAACTACCACTTCCTCATCTTACATGGCATCCTCATAAAGATTAGTGACTGAAATCTCAGGGTAGTTGGGAATTTCGATTAGTTCAATCTCTTTATTTTTAAAAGCTTTCTTCTCCTCACAAAGTATTGCTTTAAAGAATGAAAATTTGGTACCTTCCATCGTTGGAAGGAATAAACCAACTGTATAATATGTTAATGGTCATCAAGTTATCTTACCATGTAAAGTTAGGTATCGATAGAGATCTTCCTTACTTCTGAATCTTGAGATCATTTCCTGAGCTTCAACCCTCTTCATTGCAGTAAATCTCTTTATGTGGATGCTCGTTAGAGATTCCAACTTTTTATAAGTTATACTAAATTGACCATTAAAATTCAAAAGAGTATTTTTGTATAAGACCAGTTAATCTAATGATTTTTCGTCATTCATTATATTTTCTTCTGAATTTTTAATAAGCAAAACTTTTGATTAAGTTTGATAATTGCTAAGATGAAAAAATTATCTTTTATAGAAAATTTAGTATTTTGTATATTGCTCTTCTTCATAGTTTGATTTGATTTTCAATAATTTTATTTTTTATTTAATACTTAGTGTATTAATCTATGTGTAGTAAAATTAATTTAAATTGTAAGTTAAATTGAAACTCTAACAAACTCTAACAATGTCTAACAAAATCTTACAATTAATTTATTATACGAATGTTATATTATAATCAGTAATACAAGTCACTTATAATAAAATTAATATAAACTCTAACAAACTCTAACAAATAGTAACATATTTATAGAAAAGTCATCTTTAACTAAGCTAACGTTTATGAACACTATAGAATAATATATATCTTTTTTAAGTTGTATAAAAAAAAAATTTGAGAGACCTTTATAGGGCAAGTCATTATTTCTAAAATTTTTGATAAAACGTCTATACAATCGTATGTTTATTCATCTAGTAAAAATATCAAAATTTATCAGGATATTATATGACGGGAATTTATCACCAGTAGGTGGTGATTTTTTCCCGTTTAATTAAATTACAAGAGATACTTAATTTTTATCAGTTAATCTTATATGACAAATTAAAAGATGAATTATACTTTATTTTAATTTTGAAAATGAATCTAACAAAGCTTATTTTACGGACAAATTAACTTGCAAATATATTAACAATATAATCATCTAAAAACCATTATAGTAAGATGGTAAAAGTTGATATTAATTTTTTTTATGAAAAAATTAATTTAGAAATATTACTTCATTTGACTCAAGATATTTCATTTTTGTCTAAATTTAATCTTTTATAAATTATTTGAATTAGTGTAAATATAATTTTCTTTATCTTTAAAATTATTATTTTAATTATCAATAGCTAATTGCTCATTTTAAAGGAAATCAATTTTTTAATAAAAATTATTTATGTTTAAGTGGATAATTAATAAAATAAGTTTTTTAACAAAAAACTATTAATTATAGAAATTTAGAAGTTAATAGTTATAAATCATAAATCTCTATTAGTTTCATTCTCGTGTTTTCTAATGAATTAAATATAGTTTTTTTTCATATATAATTTCAATGTTAAATGATTATCATTTACCTTAATAATTTATCTGTAATGTAATATTAATGAATATAAACTAAGATAATATAATTTTTCTAGTTAAAGCATAAACTATTCTGTACTTTAGAAGCTTTACATAAAATTAGAATGCATAAGGGAAGCTAAACTATAGATAGTCTTAGAAATTAGATATGTTTTGAATTTTTGATTTTTAAAGAGCCAACATCTCAGAGATATTTGTTTATATAGATTTTATGCTTGAATACTAAGTTGAATTTTTAGAACAAATGCATAGATTAAGAAATAGGAAATATATAGAAGTGAAATATTATTTTGTTAGAGTTTGTGAGAGTTTTTAACAAAACAATTTAAGTATGCTTTTTGAATGTAATTTTATACTTTTTAATATGCGGCCTAACTTACCTCTGTTCGATAAAGGATATGTATTTTAACATATTCAATATAACCATTTGTCGTCTGAAAATCATTAGATAAAATTATAAAATTTTCTCAATTTTTGTTACTTGCAGATTTTTATATAAGTAACTTTAATTTCCTTTAGACTTACAAAATAATTAACTTAATCATAATTCTTTATGATAACTTTAATTGATTTTTAAAGTTGTTAGACTTTTTAAACCATCTCATTATAATATAAAATTCACTTTTAATTAATTATTAATATGCTTTAGTTTTCACCTATTTTAGCACGATGGGGTTTTGGGGTTTTGGGGTTTACTTGTAGATTCCATCCTTGTTCCTTCTCTTGTTATTGAATTTCAAATTTTAATATATAGAGTCCTGGATCCTACTGTTAAAAATCTTACTATTAAATATGGGCATCTTATAGGAGGTCAACCTGGTAAGGATACGTGGAGAAAGTTTGCAAAAGCTGTAACAAACTGCAGAAATGGAGCTCCATTTTTATCAATTTAGTTCCATTAAATTAGTACTAAATTTGTTTAAATTTAATTAGTACTGGTACTAAATCTGTTTAATTTGAATTGGTACAAATTTAATAGTACCAAAACTTAATTAGTACCTAGTTTTAAACTTATGAGGTTTGATGAAAAAGTTCCAAAATGGTTCAAAACCTAATTGGTACCAGTACCAACCTAATTTTTTTCTAAGTTAGTAGCAAAATTCAAAATATTAAGCATGAAATAAGAAAATTTATAGTTTTAAACTTAGTAAAATATGATGTCTAACGCCTAAGAATCAACCATTGTTGTTGCAATGCCAACTCCCATACAAAGTTACAATAACCCTAGAGGTTATTAGAGCTAAAATATAATTTAAATTTGAATTTAAATATGGCGGCTAACTTGAATCGCAAAGCAGTTTCTCTTGAAGCAGGATAATCATAGCTCAATTTGGATCATCCAAGAAACCAGAATTAATCTATATTGAAAGGGAGGTTGATCTAAGAGCTCTAGAGTTTGAAGCAGAGGTCTTTATAATTGAAGTTTAAAACAAGAAATAAAGAGCAGAGATGGGAGTTTAAACATAAGTTGAATTGATTGAAGAAGATAAGGAACAGCAACCAATAGAAAAAAATAAAACATTTTAATGTGAAGACTGCTAAAATTTCTTCTCAACTGATTCTAGCTTGAAGAGGAACATCAAAGAAATACACTCTGGTAGAGCTAAGATCTATTTCAAGCATGATAAAGTCGATGGCAGGTATCAATGTAAAACTTGTATGAAATCCTATACCCATTCAGCAAAAGTGAAGAAACATATACAAAAGCATCACTTAAGCGAGTTCTTGATTAAAGATAAAGAAACTTAAAAATTAAACCTGCCAAAAGAAAGTCAAATACTATTGATTCATAAAGAGAGTAACAGGAGAAACTCAAAAGATAGAAACTGCATGAATTGATGAATCAACCGGTAATCAACACTATATTACCATGTTTCTAAGCCAAAGCTATGAACATAGCTGCATTTAATGCAATTGATATTAGCAGTTGTATTCACTGATTTATAAATCAGTTAAACTTGCTATTTTTATATTCTATTACAGACTTCTATATATAAAATTTATTTATAATATACTCAACATAAGGCAAAATTAATTATAAAAATTATTTAATCCCTTTAATCTTAAATATTCTTTGAAATACTGATAATACTAGTTTTATGAAATAATCATTAATTATCTTTAAATAGTTTATTGTATAAATAATCCTTTAACTTACTTTAAAAATACTTATTAAGTACAATTAATTATGAGTAATACTATTAATATGCTTTTTTGTAATATTCAGGATTCTTATTTTCACTTTTACACTTTTGTTAATTCTATATAGATATATAATAATCTATTAAGCATAAAAAGTGATTCATGAGTTTATTTAAAAAATATTTTTTATCCACAATAAATGCAACTTTGAGTGCTTAGAACATGTTTCTAAAATTCTATTTTGTTATAATATATCTATAAAGAAATTAAAATATATAATACGTGAGGTTGATAGAGAATTTTTATAGTTGAACAGGAATCTTAGTATTATTTTAAATATAGTAGTTTACTGATTAAAGTTAAAAATATAGTTGTTTATATTAAACTCTAAACTATTATGTGATCTTTGAATGTATAATATACTATATTGTAAAGTCTTAATTAAAATTAATTTATTAATGCGTTGCTAAGTTTTGAAAACTAAGCAACGCGTTGCTAAGTTGACTAAACTAAGCAACGGACTTGAAATATTATTATAATTTTAATATTTAAAATATGGCATATTTTCTAATCAGAAAATAAAAGAGAGATTGATAACTATAAGCAAATTAGCGTTCCTGCAAAACCAAAACTCATTATAATTGATGATTATGCATACAAGTTGTTTTCTTACAGCTATCTACTTAAAAATGAGCAGCACCAAAATGAGACATGATACTTAGAGAGGCTAGGAGAAAAGATTGCAACAACTTGCTTAAGCTAATGGTGTCATTTTAAGCTATGGTTATATCTCATTAAGGCCTAAGAAATATGACATGACTCAGAGAGATTCTCTAAATCATGACAGATACCTAGATGATTTGAATGAAATACTATCAGATATGATATAGGGTAAAAAGGAGTTGCATAAACTTGGATATGTTCATAGAGATTTGAAGCCTGAAAATGTAGTGATAAACCTTTGCCCTTTAAAAGTAGTCGTTATTGATTTCAATAGAGCATTAAGTTAAGAGATAGTAACCTTAGCAAAGGTTCTTGGGACGACTGGATACTCCCAATCAGAGAGAAATGGACTAATGGCTCTGTTTAGTGGAAGGTATGGGGAATCGGAGCTATTATATTAGAGAGTGTTATGGAAAGTATGGCTTACTTTGGTTCAAAGTTTGAAAAATAATCAATCAGTTATGCTTAGAAGCATCTCAAGTAAGAAAATGTATACAAGGAAATAAAAAAGATAGTAGAGATGACAATAATCAGTGCACCCTCCAATCGAAGGTAAAAATTAGATGACATACTTGTTCCACTTAAGAGAGCAAGATTCAAGAGGTATAAAAAAGACAAGCAAATAAAATTCGTTTGAATTAATTCACCTAATATACATTAAATTCACACAAAACCTGCGTTTTCTCGACTAACCCCAATAAAACTTCAACCATACGCTACAAATCAAATCACTAATAAACCTCATTAAGGGATTTTGGGGTTTTGATTGATCTGTTAATTTAATGATTTGCATTTATGAGCTATTCGACTACTCTTTCGCAAAGGAAAATTTCTTTGACATTTTACATATTCTAGAAAAAGTTTTAAATTAAAATTTAATTGAATGGTGACCGTTAAAAAATCACCACTTCAAAAATACTTCACACGGAACAAAGACTATGAACAAAAAATAGTCCCACTCCAGAAGGATACAGCCCAATCCTATGTTGTTGTTAAATAACTCCTCACTGAAGTTAAAGAATTCAGATTAGAGTGCAAAAAACCAGAGAAAGCTGTTAAAACAATTTAAAACCTAAACGAAAAAATGATCAAAGACAAGATCAAAGGAGATGTTGCGATAAACGACATTCTAGCAGTAATTGGAAGAGGGTTCTAAATAACGACCAATACTTGCATACTATACCCAGCACTGCTCAAGAAAGGATATATATTCTTCAGATTAATAGAGGAAGGAAAAAGAATATTCAGAGCAGGAGCCGAGATCACCAAAATGATAAGGTTTGAAGATATTATTAAAGATGTAATGACATCGGCGAGAACATTAGTACTCGATAGTTTAATGAATGAATAAATCATTCAATAATTTAACATCCATTAGGCTAGGGAACCATTGGAAAAGAGCTACGGAGTACCATAAAAAAGGGTTGTTAATAGCCTCAAAGACTAAGTAGATAGATTGGTGAAATCTATTAACGTCTAGATTATGAATCCAATGAAAGAAACCCTAATCTCATTGGAAAAAACCATGTCAAATAGTGATGGGCAAAATATGCCCCTTAGGAAGTTAACCTATAAATAAGATTTAACTAGAATTTAACTGTTTCAAGGCTAAATTAATTAATTAAAATTAAAAATTAAAAAGCTCAATTAATGAAATAATTAAGAATCTTATAAATGGAGAAAGATTAGATTAAGAGGTTAAATTGAAATAAACAATATCAGTCCCTCCACTAAAGAAAAAGAGGATTACCTAGAGTAACATCATGAGTATTGACAACCAAATTCAGAAGAACATACTCATGAACAACTAATGTGAAGCTATAATAGTAAAAGCCATAGACTTTGAGGCAAGGAAACACATCCAATTCAACACTACACAATCATGGCTTAAAATAATATTTGCAAAATAACTAAAGATGACAAGTATCTATTTCTTGGACAGAGAATTCAATTAAACATGCCACAATAAGAAATACTTAGTGCATAAAATCATCGGATGGTTCTTCAAGAAAACTTAGAAACCTCTTGAGTATATAGTGAAAGAAAAGACAGTATGGAATATAAGTAAAGATTAAATACGAATTTAACAGAGATAAGTATCAATTGCGATAAGTAGTAATAGATACTAAGAAACATGAGAAAAGAAAGTGATGACCCTAGAAAAACAATTAACTAAATAAATATTAACCTACACTCAAACAAGCCAATTCAAAAAAAAAGATAGGAGAAAAAGTAACTATTGTGAAAAAACTACTTTAACCAAAAGATGAAGAGGATGAAGAGGAAGAAGAAGAAGAAGAAAAAGAAGAAGTGAACATAGGCGTTAACATCCATGAAGAGCTCGAAGAAGAGAATGAAGAAGAATTCTCAGACAGAGACAACAAAGACTCACAAGAAGAAGAGAGTGAAAGCGAAGACGAGGATTAAGACTAGTAAGGTAAAAAACTACGACTAGACTTAAACAGAAAAAGAAAAGAGAAAACAAAGAAAATTATTTCGAGAAGATATAAAAATATACTTCTCGACCTGCATGAAGTGCAGGAAGAAAAGGACGAAGAAAGTCCAATAGAAATAAGAAAACAAACACCTCTAGATATATATTATATTAAGATATAAAAATAAATCTAGACGTTGACCAAGAAGATGATAAAAGCATTGAAATATAGCTTGACAATACCTCAGGTGAAGAAGAAGATTACTTAAATCAGTCTCAAACATAGTTTAAATAATCATTTATATTATGAACGATATACACCATTTTAAGAATGTATGTTAAGAGTGTGGAGCCTTAGCTCAACTACACTATAATTTACCATAACTTAAACTTAAACTTTACATATTCTAGAAATTACCTTTAAAGTATTAAAATTAAATTTCAAATAAACACTTTCCCAACAAAATACTAAACCATTCAATGTCTATATTGATATGTTAATTTAATCATTAGGATTTTTTTATCTATTCTTCAACGCTTCACAAAGGAATAACTCTTTGAAATTCTCTCATCCTAGAAATGACACTAAACCTAATTAAATTGTAATTTCAAATCAACACTTCCCATAGACCTTGTTCATATCTATTTTTTAATATTATATTTTATTTTTCTTTTCTATTTATATGAATTATTTAAATCTTTTAATTTGTCATCATTATATACATTTAATATAAATTTATATTATTGCATTTCTTTAAAATTATAAAATATTTTTATATTTATTTATCAATGTATTTTATTTCATTAGTTCTTCTGCTATCTTTATAATATTTTTTCTCTTTATTTATCTTTACATTTAATTATTAATATTTTTTCTTTCAAAATATTTGCTTTACTATTTTTCTTAATGCTTATATAAATCTTAATTTTTGATTTTTTTATTTGTGGAATTTAGTTTTTTTTAACAATCTTTAATTTTATCTTATTTATTTTGATTTTTTTCCCCGTATATTTTTTAAAATTATATAAAACCCCATTGAATTAATTGAAAAAGGTGACAAAAAGTAACATTGAATCTTAAATAATCAATAAATAGCACAATTATTGATAGATGTTTATTATAATTTGAATACGTTTACAATTAAACTCTAATAATTAATACTGAAAATAAATACTCTGAAACTAACTGAAACTAATCAACCCTGCTATATCAATGAGCAATACTGAATCAGATCATTAAGCCTCACAGCTTTAAATGACGACCTTCCTTAGACACTAATCTAATCTAGGATGATAAGAAATACACGACCAGTACTAATGTCTACCAGTAGTGCCAATACTGGGCCAGTACTACCAGCGGGGAGACCACAAGGCATGGAAACAGGGGAAGATGAGAGTGGAGGCATAGATGTATGTACCTTCGATTATCACACCGTTGCAAGCATCAACATCGCATGGCTGCCATATAGCATCAGTGGCTTTGTAGAGCCCTATGATAAGGTGACCATCTTTTGCAAGACCGAAAATGCTTGTGACCCTTTGGGCAGTTGGAAAATTGGTGTTAGCGTATGTCAAGTAGCCCTTGGTGCATTGAATTTTAGAAGAGCATGATGCAGCAGCTCCATTTGCGCTGAGACTTTTGGTATAAACGCAGTGACTGAAAGAGTAATAGTGATATTAAGTCTTATATTAGCTGCTTCCTAAACATTGATCAACTTCTACTCTCTTGGCATATGAGCCTGCACCCATTGGTATGAAGAAGTCGTATAAGTGCTCTGAAGTGCAAGAGTGGATGGGAACCCCATTGGTTGAGACGCCAACGAGTGAAGCGCGTACAATATACCACTCTATGATTCCTCTACTCCCCTATTAGTAAGAGCACTCAATCTTTATTGAACCCATTTGTAAAGTTGAAGAATTCGCAATAGCGTCCTACACAGCAAGATTGAGGAAAGCGCTCTAGGGAATGAGGAAAATTTAAACAGGCTAGAGAGATTCACAAGTTTAAGATTAATTTGATCAACATCATTGATACCATTACCAAGGAAATGTGCCCAACGCGCTCGCTTAATGCTATAGGGTGGTATGAAGAATAAAGATGATCAATTATCTCGGAGCCTGGGGTAGATGTCTGAGTCGGAGATTTCATTTCCGCAGATAAAAACATGGAGAATCGCGTGTTTGAACTGGCCGCCCCCTAATCTAACTTTCGCCCCTTACTCCGTTTGCAATAATGTTTTTCGAAAAACCCCTGATACCAAATTTTGCAACCTGCTTTATCTGAGATGATTTGTATGGTGTTGATATGTAAGGCGTGGCAGGAAACTTTATAAACGAGCCATTAAATTACATTTGCAAGGGTGACATGATTATTTCAAACGAGTGCAGAGTTCTTGATTTAAATCTCTGCATCATGCACAAGGGTGAAGATGGGTTCATCTCAGTACATGGAACTACATTCAACTGCAATGATAAATGCCACGCCTAATCTCATGGTTCAACAATGACTTCAGGACCCATAAAACCCTATTGCTCTTACCACCTCCCCATTCTGTGCCTCAAATCACTGGAAGCTAGTTGTGTTCTACATGAATCGTGAGCTCACCATTTGTAAAGGAGAAATCCTCAGAGGTTCGATTGCTGCAAGAAAGAGCATGGCTAGCTTCAGAGAAATCGATGTTAAAATTAGCTATCACTTCGAAGGATCACAGTGCTCAGAGAATTTCACTCAATTATACTAAGTCAAGTGATAAAACATTTAAAGACTAGAGTATTTATATGAATGTATATTTTGCATCATTTTAATTTATCTCTCTATTCTTCAAATTCTTTTATAATAGTTATTTATAATTTTTAATATATTCTCAAGACTATTATTTATATTAATAGATTTAACCTTAAATTAAAATAAATTATTATAATATTGAGATAAATTGCTTAATTACTCTTTATCATAAAAATTGAGATATATTTACAAAAGACATCATCTATCAAGAGAAGGAGTATCAAAGAAATTATAAGATTTATTAGATTATAAACTGAGTGGACGACATTTATTTTAAAATTAAGAATGATATAATTGAAAGAATTTTCAAGTCGTCTAATTAAATTTATTTCTATATTCTTTATACCTTAATGTTTTATATTATTTATTAAGATCTACTTATAAAGAGCTTTCAATAATTTTATTTATTTTTTGATATGGTTTACATAAAGTTAAAACTAAAGTTTGTCCATAATTAGACAATACAATACAGTAAATTATATAATTATCATTCTTATTATTTTATTTCATGACATACTTATCACTATTAAACGAAGTTGTTTATACATATTCTACTAATTTTTAATAAAGTAAGAGTGACTTTAAATACAATTTAACTTTCTTACTTATACTAAATAATAGTGGAATCAGAGTAATTGTTCGCAATAACTACTGGAGTATAAAAATACTTAAGTATCTTAATTAAACTTTTAATTTTTATAATCACAATTATAATATTTATCAGTAGTAAAGGCTTAAAGCCATTTATTTCTTAATGCTCGTTAATAGTTTTGTCGTTCTTCTTTTGCAAAAAGAATAATTTTCATGTGATATGATGTTGTATTGAATTTTTCAAATTTATATTTTAAATAATAAATGTTTAGATAAGGGTGATTCTAGAGTAACTGTTAATTAAAATTGTTAAAATATACATATTAGGAAATTATAAATTTTAAATACAATTCATCCAAAATATATAACTATTTAATAATTCTAACTGGCACTAATTTGGAGTGTCATTAATTCTATTTTGATTTAAAATAGAAAAATCTATTTATATATAGTGCAAATGTCCACTGTATGCAAATATAAAATGCATTAACAATAGAGTAGTGATTTTTAAACTATTTATTCTGATTAATCCATTTATTTTTAATAATAACAGAAATCATTGCAAACATCATAATGAAAAATCATAGTTAATTATAAAATTTGATTAACTTTAATTAAGAAAATTCAAAATAATAATGGAACGCATTTTTATGAAATTGTATTTGGTCTATATTAAATAATTTTATAAAGTTAAATTATAAATATCTGAATTTTTAAAACTATTTTAACAATATTGATCCTAAATTTTTAATAAAAGTTTTGCATACATTAATTAAATTGACTCAATATAGTTTCTCAATTTAACAAAAAATGTGCTTAGAGTTCTAAAATAAGTTTATCTAGTCCTCAATATATATTATATCAATTTTATAGATGAATATCTTAAAATAAGTAAGTATTTTACCTATAATATCACATAAATACTCGTTTTTTACATTTTAATATTATTTATACATAAAAATCAAAGGGTTTCAATAATTTATATATTAATTGTTATAAAAACCTGCTATAGGTGTTATTCATAACCATTTACTGTCTAAGTAGCATTTTAAAAATAATTATTATAGCTATAATTAATTTGAATAATAGAGTTGCAGTCAAAAGTAAAATTGACTTGACAAATGCGAAAATAATTAAAATAATATAAGGGCCAATAAACTTCCAATTTTATGCATAAAGCAGACATCATTTAAAGGTTCTTTATATTTTTTATATCTCAAATATAATTAATTATGCTTTTTAATATTTTAATGCCGTTTAATTTTTTTTATGTGAATAATTTCCTAATCTTTTGTAGCTTATCAATAATACATTGTTACTGCGGAAAGAATTAGTGGCATCATAAATGATCAGAAAGGTTAGATTAGGGGATATTATTCCATGCAAATGGAGACATTTACATTTAGGGTGTTTTAAGAAATAAATTGTAGGAATACTTTTGATTTGGGAAAATAAATTTATAATAAATTTATTAATAATCAAATTTGTGGCAGTTAACTTTCTGGAAACCCTGACAATATGGTACTCTTTCGATAGAGATTCAAAATCACTGGACTTTTCTATTGGCGGTACTACTCTATCGCATACCTAAAGCGAGATAAATCGACTTTAATTTTGACGTTAATTTGTTTAGTTGATTTACTCAAAATTTAAGTCGATTTATCTCGCTTTAGGTATGCGATAGAGTAGTACTGCCAATAGTAAAGTCCAGCTGATTTTGAATTCTCTATCGAAAGAGTACCATATTGTCAGGGTTTCCAGAAAGTTAACTGCCACAAATTTGATTATTAATAAATTTATTATAAATTTATTTTCCCAAATCAATTGTATTCCTACAATAATAGTTCTATCTCAATAGTATTGACGATTCTGCCTTGCTAGCATTAAATTTCCTGAAAATAGTAATAATATATTTATACTTAAAGTCTCAAAGCAGCTTGGAGTATTGAAATAATCAAAGCAACATTTATAGAAAAGCTATTAATAATTATTTGGAAGAATAAGCTGAAATTGTAAAAGTTAAGAGAACTTACAGCTAATTAATTTAAAGATCATGATTATCACTGTAGTTGTTAAAGCTCATACTTAGTGTTTAATAAGAGAGTTGGCAAGAAGATTCATTGGGTTTGGCTTTACGGTGCAGCAAGTACCGGCAAGTGTACTATTCTAAAAAAATGGTATAAGCAATATTTATCTGGGATTAGCTTATACCTGGTTTAAAATAATTCATAAAGAAAGTAGACAGTTGTAGAAGTAGGTCTAAATATAGCTGATAGATGAAATGAACATAGAGAGATTTATCAGTAGCT
Source organism: Oxytricha trifallax (assembly GCA_000711775.1). Classification (NCBI taxonomy): domain Eukaryota; phylum Ciliophora; class Spirotrichea; order Sporadotrichida; family Oxytrichidae; genus Oxytricha; species Oxytricha trifallax. The sequence goes on along the minus strand of ARYC01017658.1, from coordinate 2,035 downwards.
AGAAGACAAGGGAAACGTTGTAGACATAAAGTTTGGAGAAATATATGTTTTCAATCAAGGCTACTAGACCATTATTCCGATGAATCGGGTAAATTGAGTCATCATTTGATGCAATTTCGATGGCTAACAAAACCAATTCGGACTACTATGGTGGAATCGTTCAGAAAAGAAACCATAATAGAATTAGATGATGAAAAATAGAAAAGTTAAAATGAGAGCATGGAAAAATATCAGTGATATAGAGCTAGAGGAGAACGATTAAAATTGCCTTTTCTATTATATCAAGTCACTTATAATAGTTTTCATCTATAATATCATTAAATTCAAATAGATTTAATATTATTTCAATTTCACCCATTGTCAATTACATTAGAATCAAAAGTATAGCTTGCAAGTATTATAAAATATTATAAAAAGTAAACATATTTCATGTCAAATTAATTAATTTTATTGAATATTATAACTTGAATATAAGAAATTGTGAAAAATATAAACTAATTAACTTCATTAATATACATATTTTTAAAAAGAAATATCGGGTAAAAAAATTGTTTTCGTATTATATAATATCTTGTGTTTAATCGTTAAAGTTTACATTTTTAAGTTACATTTTATAATTTATAAATATATATTCTATTCAGTACTTTTAATCAAAATATTTAATATAAAGATTATATAATTATGCATATAAATATTAATAATTTTTCATGATTATAGTTAAATTCAATATCAAATTTTATATAATCAACCAACTTTTACCTTCAAATAACTTCCTATTTTAAGTTAATTTTTGTTAATTAAATTTGTTTCGCAAAATTACTCTTCTTCCATTCTTATTCCATTTTTGTTTTTAATTAATAAAGAATAAAAATTTATATAAATATGATGTTTTTATTAATTATAAAAAGTTATTTAATCTAATTGATTACTCAGCATTAATAATTTTAAATTGGATTTTAATATATAATATAAATAATCTATAATATTAAAATTACTTGATAATATTTTAATTTTAAAATCAAAGCACATGAACAAATTTATTCCTCAAGAAAGTTTTTGTTATTAATATGATATTATAAATTAAATTCAATGCTATAAAAGTTTTATAATTAATTCAAAAGGGTTTAAAATAGAAAGTTTTACAAAGTTATAAGTTTATCAGCAATTTAAAGGCAAAATTTAGCTAATTTGAGGAATACCTATATTTGCGTTACTCTTAAAATGAAGAGCAAAAATAGTAATCAAAACCCCAAAACCCCTTAGTGAGGTTTATAAGTGCTTTGATTTGTAGGGTATAGTTGGGGTCTTATTGGGGTTAGTAGAGAAATTAGGCCAATTTACAAAATGAGAAATAGAAATTAGCGAAATTTGGGGTCGATTTATGATGAGTAATATTTATATTTACTGCTTAAGCTTAGGTATGGTACGTGTATTAATATAGACTAAGCCTAACCTGTACTAAATTATGCAGCAATAGCAAAGTTATTACGCAAGAGTGCCTCAACTGTTAGGTATCACTGTTTGCTTGCTGTTTAGCATTTTAATTCTGGTTGTTGAACGCATCCTGCAAGAAAATAAAAGTTCTCTCAGGCTCTTATTGACTTCCTCTGCGACTCTAAGACTTTGAAGTATTGGGCACACTTTCCATTAGACTAGCGAGCTGTGATGTTTCATCGCAGGTTTGCTGACATGCGTATCTCTCCTTAGACTATAGCTAATATTTATAGAAGAAATGGTATTACTTTCAAGACTGTCAACAGAGTGAAGAGAGTAATTGATTTTACAGTGCTATTTTATAGTATAATTTAAACTATATATATGATTAAATGCAGAGAGCTATTACTAATAACATCAAGTTCATACACGCTGATGAAGCTGTGTTTACCTTCAACACCTTTATTAATAAGCCTTGGTACAAGAAGTACGATAATATAGAAGTCTCTGATTAAAAGGTGAAGGTAGTCACCCATGCAATTTTAGCTGGTATAAGTGAAGATTCAGGCCTAGAGAGTTATGTTATTCACCCTCGCTCTAT